>JABXWE010020407.1:0-17209 GCA_014611495.1 Limonius californicus | reverse complement strand
GCTTTTATGGAAGAAGTTTTTCTTGCATGTTGCATATTTTTCCAAAGTTTGAAGCTGTCAGCCTCAATTTTCTTTCTCGAAACCACAAGTCCGACAAAGCTTGATTTTTGGTATTTTTGTCAATTTCCTCTACATGGGAAGATAATTTTATTAAAAATATTTATTTTTAGCATTAAATTGACTTTCAGTCATATCAGGCACTTCTTCCACACATAGACCATAGTCAGCATCGGGACCAACAGATTTTTGCGAGCATTTGTATTTTCGCAAGAGTTGCTTTTTTCTTAAATTTGATATTTTTTGCAAAGCTTTTGTGTGTAGAAGCGTGGTCCATTGCTCAACATTTTCTTTTGCAATTTGTCATGGTAGGAACCACTATTGCTGTTGAAAGACAAAGCAGCACCTTCACACCTTTCAACGAAAACTTGTCTTGTCTCTTGTCTGTAATTCCAAATAATTAGTAAACTGCGGGCGTTGATAACAAAAATTTAAAAAAATCACATACAAGTATAATTTTTTAACGTGAATATATTACATAATCATATTAAGTGGATAAATTCTAACGAGTCACGTGTGCTATATAAAATTTTACCAACACCTCAAAATTCAAAATATACATTGAATATGATTAATAATAAGTTTTTTAAGTGGCATTTCTAAATTACATTTCTTGGTAATTTTTGCATTATTGTGGTTAAGTACTTTCAACATTGAAAACATTATTATATCTACCACAAGGCACGTTTACTATATGTTTATTGCCCACGTTGATTTATGGTTCTTTGAAGACACAAAATAAGGGTACGAAAACAGGTAGACAGTTGAACCCCTGAAATAATAATAATAGTAGTAATCTGTAATGTTGGTTGCGTTATAGCCAAAAGAAAGGGGCAGATTTGAAATCTGCACTTGGGTTAGATCAGCCTTAACGTTCGCTACTAAAAGTTTGGTCCAACTTTACTAATTTTTGTAAACATTAGGATAATTTGGGTACTTTAAATTTCACTCACTCGCTTGTTGAGAAAACAGAGATGTCGTGGTATTGTGTAGAAGTCGCCCTGAGAATACCGTTTTGCAACAGGTGCAATAAATAAAAGAGCAAATTTGTCAGTTTGTTTTCACAAATTAAATTATATTATTATTTGCACGAAAGCCTTTCAGAGGAGGACCTACAAATAACTGGCAGAACCACAGAGACAAGGTTGAAAGTAATGTCACAAAATACTACATTAACTTTAGGGTATTAATCTGCGCCAAATACACATTAGGTATATTACATAGGGTGTAAAAGAACTTTGGCAGAGCTAATTAACTTTGTTAACAAACAACCTTAAGGAAATGCTAAACCGACTTGGCAATCATACTTTAAATATAGGGCCACGTTATTTATTAGGTTGACTAAGCACAGTGTCTAGGGCCTATAAAAATTCACTTGAAAAATCGAATAAAAAAAATCCTAAATTAGAAAAAAATTAATATGAACATAAAATATTTTTATTTAGATATTTAAATAACAAAAACTATAATTTAACAGTCTTCATACAATCACAAACACTCACTAGTATAGGTTTAGTAGATACTTTCAGTCTAATGTTTAATTGTTGATTTTGCGATTTTTCGTATGTGCAAATTCAGAAATTATGTCGTCGAATGTCAGTTGTCGGATATAATCATTTTCAACTGAAAGTAGTGATACCAATGGAGTACCCAATATTGTGTGCCAGTAGACGTTCACAGACGTTCACAGACGTTCACGGTTCATTAAAATTTAATTTTAAGAATCGAATATTGAGCTTTCTGCGTGCAAACTATGAAATTAGCATAAAATTTGTAAAAATTTTGACAAATAGGCTTCTAGAAATAAGGTCCCTAGGGCCTACAGCTCTCTTAAAACGGCCCTGGTTAAATGCAAATTTTTACATGGATAATTCGTGACCCAGGGTTTTAGGGCGGTTTACCTGAAGCCTATAAAGCGAACTACAGCCAATGTAGAAGACAATACGTATAATAGACAAAATATATTGGTAATAGACTCTTGGCATTGTCCTGACTGTGCGAAAATTTGATAAATATTGACAATGAAATAGCGCGTATAATGTTCTTAAAACATAGTAGTTGTAATACAGTGAAAAACATTTTACTAAATTAATTCCACATGTATCCTGGACATAGATTAATTTTGTCGTATTTTTTCACTACATTCGGTAATTGTTTAACATCATTTTCAAATAAATATTTCTAAATTATTTTCACCTTATTTCTAATTTGACTATGTTGTCTACCAGCTGAAAAATTAAACGCAAGTGGAAAGGTCGCCTATAACGTAACTACGGTGATAATAGAAAACGTTTATTTTAGGCCACTATAGTAGCCTCTAAATAGCAAAGGCCTACGATAAAAATATAAGTAAATAACCGTTGGAAAACAAAATTGGCTAATTACTTTTTCGAAATGAATATGATTTTTAAAATTTTAAACGTAGGTATATTAGCAATGTATTAAAAAATTATATTCATTCCGGTAAAAATTAATGACTTTTCTAACTGAATTAGAAATGATAGAATATGGAATTTCTATATGACGTAAATCATATAATACGAAGCAATTGGTAAACTACGATCAAATTTATGGATTTGTTGAAACTCACTACTATACTTTTACATTTATCTTTTTTTAATATTATGTAAACTTGTCGGAAAAGAACAGGCAAAGACCATACCATGTCTCCTTTGGGGATGAACTTGTAATTTGCTACTTACTTGGCTTTGAAATTATTAGAATTCTCTAAAATTGTATAAACTACATAAAAAATTGGTTAAAGAGTAAGACTGCTTCAGCAACAAACATTTTTAACTGGAACTTTTATTATAATATTTGGCATATTGTCATATATTGTAATGTCATGAAACGGTTTCAGCAAATTATACAGGGTTCCCATGAAGTGAGGTCACCTACGTGTAGGAGAGGTCGAAACTAAAGAGTGGTTATTTTCTCTAAATCGACTATTAAAGAATTTATGGCCTGTTTTAGTTAAATACTGAAACAGCCGAAACAATAAATGATATTAAAGTGGTATTTGATACAAATGGTCTACGTTACTATGAAAATGATATTATTTACTTGTACGTCGAACAGTAAAGCACCTTAAACTTGATTTCTCTGCTTGCGCTTATTAACAGTGTTGATAATGTTTACTTATACAGCGCGAGAGTAGGCCGATATCCATTACATGTACGGTTTTTGTGATGGAAACTCAGTAGCAGCTGCTCGAGAATATTGGCTGATATTTCCAAATCGGCTACTACCAGACCGACGAGTTTTCCAACTAGTGCACAACCACCTACGTGAACAAGGAACTTTCCCAAAACCGTCCGACACAGCAAGTACTAAGCAATGAGCACAACATACTGCGAGAAAATGATATTAATTCCAGCACCTCTGTTCGTCGTGTATCTGCACAAGTTAATGTACCACGAATGCAAGTTTGGAGAACACTGAAACGTCATGGTTTACATCCATTTCATAACCAGTCTGTTCAAGCCCTCTTACCTACAGATCTCGATAGTCATATGGAATTTGGCAGCTGGACCTTTCAAAATCGAAACCTACGTAATAGAATTGTATTCACGAATGAGGCAACATTTACAAGAAATGGATTAATGAACAGAAAGAACAGCCACTCTTGGGATTTGAAGAATCCACACAAAATCACAATGTCAAATTATCAACATAGGTTTTCAGTGAATATCTGGTGTGGAATCCTGCGCACTTTGCGTCACGTGCAAGACAATTTTTGAAACAACGCTTTGAAAAGGACGTGTGTTGGTAAAGGAGAACGGCACCTTTGGCCTGCAAAATCTCCGAACTTAACTTGCTTAGGTAATTATTTGTGGGGCCATATTAAAGATATGGTATTCCAAACACCATCAGAGACTGTTGAAGATCTTAGGAGACGCATTTTTGAGGCAGCAGAACTAATTCGGAATAATAATGATATGTTACGTAGGGCATCCAGATCTTAAGAAGAGCCAGAATGTGTCTCGTGAGTTACGGTGGCCATTTGAACAATTTTCATAGCGAATTTAAACTAAAATAAAAATAAGTATTGACTTTTCTGAAATTGTAATTATTCAATAAATAATGATTTAATATTCTGTATTTTGAAAACGGTTTACTTTAGAGCATAACTTAATTAGAATTTTTAACTATATTTGGTCTGAAGATTACGTATATGAAGTAGTGACTTCACAACGTGGGACACACATTGTTACTTAGGCTTTCTACGATATCACGAAAAATCGCTGATTACAGACATATTCAAGATATTTAATAAAAATGTACTCCGAATTTCTATTAGCTAGAAAAAAAGACTAACTGCACTGCTGTAATCGTATTTTCGTGAAAGTGTATAAAAGCAAATTAGAATAGGCACAAAAAAATCTTTTCCATTATCTAATGTTGGTTTCAACTTGTAGGCATGTGTTATGAACAGAATGCATGTGGAAAGCAAGCACAGGTATTTTAAATATCTATATTCCTTGAAACTCATTGTTATAATTACAGTTGGTGTGAATTTTTCAACATTTAATATTTCCAGATCAGTCTATGTAATTGTTATTTTGAAATATGTAAAAAAAAAATGTAAAAACTGATCAAATGAAGACTTTCAAAACTTAAATGATTTTATTATTATTAATTATTTATTTATTTAATAATGTATGTTCAAGAACCGTAACAAAGCTTGAACATTATTGGTTTCTTTCCTTTAACAGTAAAGTACACACCCCAGACATGCGTCCGCACTAACTAACCAACCACACGTTTTTAGGAAATAAGACTATTTAGCCTAACTTCTCTCGATCTCAATGTGCTTCATTAAAGCAGAGTTACGCATAGAAGATCTCGCAAGAATGTGTTTCTTCAAAATAATAAAATAAATGTTGTATTACATTAGGCCACTTTTGGACATAATTTTATTATCAGAATGATAAAAGTATTCTAAAAATCACTATCGTATCCTAAATCGTTTCATGTTGTTGTAATGATCCAGTCGGTTACTTCAATATTTTTTCTAGGTAGTAGATTTTGATTTTAAATATTTTTCTCTTATTCAAATATATATTTTGTTTGGCAGTGGTTTAGTCACAAACAAAAGTAAATTACTAACAGCTTTGTGTAAATATTTCTAGTTAAGCTCTCTGTATACTACCTACCAAATGGAAAAAAAACAAAATATTTTTTAACAACTGTCAACTCATTAAGACGATACCGGTATTCTAAAAATTCAAAAGCACGATCGATATCAACGTCACGATTCGCCGCACCCGTTCCCGCCCAACGGTGATGGCCAGCTAGAACCACGTGGTTCTCCACGGTTGGCTCAAAAAGGATTTAATACCTCTGCACTTCGGTTTTGAATTCAGTGCTGTGATCACTCTGAAGATGCAAGCTGTAATGACTAACGAAACGTTACTTTATGTGGATTCACAAACATTAAACACATATACGCCGATCAAGTATTTACTTATACTTGTTTTGTCACACGAGTCCAAAGGAGAAAGTGTTCTTGTCTTGGTAAACAAGATATACTAACAAATTCTTGCCTGTACCAAGATAGACAAAATCTAAAACACCGTGTTTAAGCACAGACGACTCCTAAACATATGTGGCTAAAACAATTCAGCCAAATAACGGTTTGAACCAAAATTTAATCTTAACCTTGATAAAATTTATATTGCAGAAAACTCTTAGTCGTGTTTATTAAGATAATTTAACGAATAGTTTTCCATTAAACCGCTTACTGTCACTACCACTGTTAGTTATTGTCACATAACACAATAAATTATACAGTTATATTTTTTCAAATCGTTCGAAGGATAGTTAGCTTGCTTTTTATCGGATGTCAAACAATGCTACAGTAGTTTCTAAACAAGCGACTTGTGTTTAAAAATATCGAAAAAACAATTGAAGTAATCCATTGGAGCGTTAAATAAAACCTTTAAACAAACATTAGAAATTTATAATAAATTCATTGCTGTGAATAAAACACTTTTGTAGGATTGATTGGAGACGGTGGTTTAAATAAATACGCTTACGGTGTTCTAAATATTGCGATCGTAGCGGTTGTCCAATGTGTGATGCTCACCACATCACCACGTGTCATTAATTTGGCACGCGACAAGCGAGTGTGAGAGCAAGAATGTGGTAGGTCTGGCCCTCCGCCTTGCAGGCCAAACCCCTTCATGGACTGTAGAGCCTCACCATTAAGGGGTTTTCCAAAGTTTATTTGTATAAAAAGCTTTAAAGTTATCTATAATCACATAAACTAAACTGAAAATTATTTTTTACTCAAACAACAATTGACAAAACTCGAAAATAGAACTAGTAAGAACATACCCATTTCGATTGATGCCTGTAGCTAACAATGAAGTATTTTTTCATATTGTTAACCCCAGCATTCTCTTTATAGTTTTCGAAGTTTGAGAAGTCTCGTGACACGTCCACGGAATCCGATGTCCTAATCTACAAATTTTCGGCTGTACCTTGTTTGAAAACGTTGGGAATCGTTCGTACAATGTTTTTTCAATACACGATAGTTTTAGGCTTCATTTTTCCATTTTAATGTTAGAAAATTGTGGTTAATCAGTACCGACGCGACTCTGAAGCTCTTATTTTAAACTTTACACTGCTTTTGTTTGATATTTTGTTATTTGTATTTTTCGCATAATGTATGACACCCATTTCCAAAAACTGGAAATTTGATTTATATAATACTACAAACATTCTCGAGATCATCCTAGTAAATGAATTAGTTTTTATATTAGGTTAAAACATAATTATAATAAATATTTGTAATTGAATTCTCCCATGATTCTTATGTAGACTTAAATACCTTCCAACACTCACTTCAGTTCGCTGCTTTCTTCTTCTAAAATATTTCTTTCCCGAAACAGTTAACTACGAATGAGTATGTATTGTTGCAAAATTTCAAAAATTAATTGCTTAATGTGAAGTTTCAGGCTTCTGCGGTTTGTATGTAATCAAGTCATCTCTTCGAGCTTAGGCTGCGTCGTAGTGGAATTGAATAATGCTGATGTTTTGATAATGCTACCTGCAATGGTTAGCGAAACGTCAGCGTCGTTCACGACGACGTGGTCCAAGTCCGAAGAGCTGACTTCATTAACTGTTTAATCTTAAGCTATTGTATTAAAAACATTATAAAGACATTACTATGCTCTTGCACTTAAATAAATCCTCCAAATTCAAGGAGAGCCCTAGTTACATTTACCTATACGAGGTCCTTTACTATAAATGGGTTCCTCCTTCTATAAAGTTTTTCTAATAAGATTTAATTGTTGATTTGTATATCTTACATTTAATTAAAAATGTATTGTTTGTTTGAATAACAACTTAATCACTTTATAAGTATAAGTTTTAAATGATGCTTTAGTATAGCGAAAACTGCAGGTAGCAGCTAGGTTTTATTTTACACAAAATTTTATATTAATTATGTTATCAATCACGCAGATGCCAAACAATCTTTTAAAAAACAGGTTCATTTTAAATAATTGCATAAATTTGCAAGTATTTAGATGTTAAATTGAACGCCAGATGTTGCTTATGCAAAATATGATTATCTTATTTATATCATTATTTAATTACTAGCCGCCATTAATCGCTAATCTTGCAAATGCATAAAGTAAAACTACGCAAATAATTATTTAGAACGGAAATCTATTTCAATTAATTAAACAGGTACAAGCTTTATTAATTATTACTTAATTTTACTTTTCTTTTATTATGCTTATAAATGCCTTATGCTTTCATATAAATCTATATATGTATATAGTTATACGTGCAATCGACTTTTTTGCTAATAGAAATTAAGTTTACGGAAGCCAAAGGTCTCCCGAGAGGTAGCATCAGTACCGCATCAGCGGTAGGGCTGAAAAGGGCGATCAATTAGGGGTAGTGATTGCCCCCCAGGTCGAAGAAGATTGATCGTCTCACTAAATGTTTTTTATTTAACACGCACCTGATGACTCGATGATAGATTTTTTAGTGCCAAGGGACTCCATTGAAAACGTTTTGCCTATAATTATCTAGCAAGAGACTTTGGCACATGTGACCCCTTATTAACGAAAATATCATAACGGCAGTTTATCGTTTTAGATCGAATTTATTATGGTACTTATATTATTAATAGTTTAATAATAATTATTTTGTGAAATCGCAATTGCAAATTATTGGCAAGCGCTGATTCTTATCGTCATTTGTTTTAGAATAAAACTGTAGTTTATTATTATCTCAAACTCTTATAACGTCACGCTACTTATAGTCAACCTTTGGTTTTAAGTGAGATAAGGTTAAATAAATGATATTGATGTTTATTGAGGCAATAAATAGCTAACAATTAACGTATTAAAAATTAATAATACCATAATTTGGTACGTAACAAATTAAACTGCAACCTTAGCTGCTATATCTCAATTTCCACGAATTCCATTATACAAAAACACCTTCAAATGATAAAAGTCAACCGCAGAAGAATCCACTTTTCACACTATTTCAGGAATTAAACACGTTTTACGCCTGCTTAGAAATTTTATTGATTTTATACTTCGTCGACAGAATATCACCTTTATAATATTGAAATAAGCCCACGTATTTACAAACTGGCAACTATGTAACTATCTTCGCCCTTAACTATCCCTACTATTATCTCAAAAACAATTCCATATATTCGGTTTCCGTGGTGTAGTGGTTATCACATCCGCCTAACACGCGGAAGGTCCCCGGTTCGATCCCGGGCGGAAACAATTTTTTAAATTATAGTATTCACTAAATCTCTGTAAATACTAATATAGCGGAGCTATAATTCCATAGAATATGTTTCCGTAGTGTAGTGGTTATCACATCCGCTTTACACGCGGAAGGTCTCCGGTTCGATCCCGGACGGAAACATTTTTATTTCTCAGAAAAAATAATATAACCTCGCATATTACATCTCAAAAACAATTCCATGTATTCGGTTTCCGTGGTGTAGTGGTTATCACATCCGCCTAACACGCGGAAGGTCCCCGGTTCGATCCCGGGCGGAAACAATTTTTTAAATTATAGTATTCACTAAATCTCTGTAAATACTAATATAGCGGAGCCATAATATCATAGAATATGTTTCCGTAGTGTAGTGGTTATCACATCCGCTTTACACGCTGAAGGTCTCCGGTTCGATCCCGGATGGAAACATTTTTATTTCTCAGAAAACATAACATAACCTCGCATATTACATCTCAAAAAATTCCATGTATTCGGTTTCCGTGGTGTAGTGGTTATCACATCCGCTTTACACGCGGAAGGTCCCCAGTTCGATCCCGGGCGGAAACAATTTTTTAAATTATAGTATTCACTAAATCTCTGTAAATACTAATATAGCGGAGCCATAATATCATAGAATATGTCTCCGTAGTGTAGTGGTTATCACATCCGCTTTACACGCGGAAGGTCTCCGGTTCGATCCCGGATGGAAACATTTTTATTTCTCAGAAAACATAACATAACCTCGCATATTACATCTCAAAAAATTCCATGTATTCGGTTTCCGTGGTGTAGTGGTTATCACATCCGCTTTACACGCGGAAGGTCCCCAGTTCGATCCCGAGCGGAAACAATTTTTTAAATTATAGTATTTTCACTAAATCTCTTTAAATACGAATATAGCGGAGCTATAATTCCATAGAATATGTTTCCGTAGTGTAGTGGTTATCACATCCGCTTTACACGCGGAAGGTCTCCGGTTCGATCCCGGACGGAAACATTTTTATTTCTCAGAAAAAATAACATAACCTCGCATATTACATCTCAAATCCAATTCCATGTATTCGGTTTCCGTGGTGTAGTGGTTATCACATCCGCCTAACACGCGGAAGGTCCCCGGTTCGATCCCGGGCGGAAACAATTTTTTAACTTATAGTATTCACTAAATTACTGTAAATACTAATATAGCGGAGCTATAATTCCATAGAATATGTTTCCGTAGTGTAGTGGTTATCACATCCGCTTTACACGCGGAAGGTCTCCGGTTCGATCCCGGACGGAAACATTTTTATTTCTCAGAAAAAATAATATAACCTCGCATATTACATCTCAAAAACAAATCCATGTATTCGGTTTCCGTGGTGTAGTGGTTATCACATCCGCCTAACACGCGGAAGGTCCCCGGTTCGATCCCGGCGGAAACAATTTTTAAATTATAGTATTTTCACTAAATCTCTTTAAATACGAATATAGCGGAGCTATAATTCCATAGAATATGTTTCCGTAGTGTAGTGGTTATCACATCCGCTTTACACGCGGAAGGTCTCCGGTTCGATCCCGGACGGAAACATTTTTATTTCTCAGAAAACATAACATAACCTCGCATATTACATCTCAAAAAATTCCATGTATTCGGTTTCCGTGGTGTAGTGGTTATCACATCCGCTTTACACGCTGAAGGTCTCCGGTTCGATCCCGGGCGAAACAATTTGTTTAAATTATTAGTATTTTCACTAAATCTCTTTAAATACGAATATTACGGAGCTATAATTCCATGAATATGTTCCGTAGTGTTAGTGTTATCACATCCGCTTTACACGTGGAAAGGTCTCCGGTAATCGATCTCCGGAGTGAAAACATTTTATTTCTACAGAAAACATAAGAACCATTAACCTCGCATATTACATCTCAAAAAATTCCATGTATTCGGTTTCCGTGGTGTAGTGGTTATCACATCCGCTTTACACGCGGAAGGTCCCCAGTTCGATCCCGGGCGGAAACAATTTTTTAAATTATAGTATTTTCACTAAATCTCTTTAAATACGAATATAGCGGAGCTATAATTCCATAGAATATGTTTCCGTAGTGTAGTGGTTATCACATCCGCTTTACACGCGGAAGGTCTCCGGTTCGATCCCGGACGGAAACATTTTTATTTCTCAGAAAAAATAATGTAACCTCGCATATTACATCTCAAAAACAATTCCATGTATTCGGTTTCCGTGGTGTAGTGGTTATCACATCCGCCTAACACGCGGAAGGTCCCCGGTTCGATCCCGGGCGGAAACAATTTTTTAACTTATAGTATTCACTAAATCTCTGTAAATACTAATATAGCGGAGCCATAATATCATAGAATATGTTTCCGTAGTGTAGTGGTTATCACATCCGCTTTACACGCGGAAGGTCTCCGGTTCGATCCCGGACGGAAACATTTTTATTTCTCAGAAAAAATAATATAACTTCGCATATTACATCTCAAAAACAATTCCATGTATTCGGTTTCCGTGGTGTAGTGGTTATCACATCCGCCTAACACGCGGAAGGTCCCCGGTTCGATCCCGGATGGAAACATTTTTAGTTCTCAGAAAACATAACATAATCTCGCATATTACATCTCAAAAAATTCCATGTATTCGGTTTCCGTGGTGTAGTGGTTATCACATCCGCTTTACACGCGGAAGGTCTCCGGTTCGATCCCGGACGGAAACATTTTTATTTCTCAGAAAAAATAATGTAACCTCGCATATTACATCTCAAAAACAATTCCATGTATTCGGTTTCCGTGGTGTAGTGGTTATCACATCCGCCTAACACGCGGAAGGTCCCCGGTTCGATCCCGGGCGGAAACAATTTTTGATTTATATTGTAGCACTCATAAGCAGACTGGTTCCAGTTTCAAGTTAGTGCCGTCTAACATGTTTCCGTGGTGTAGCGGTTATCACATCCGCTTCACACGCGGAAGGTCCCCGGTTCTCTTCCCCGACGCCTATAATCTCTACTGCTGTCTTCAAGTTTGATGTGTTAAGTAACTCATCCGATGTCGGTTATCTTTTAATTTACTTTATTGTTGAACGTTGTATTCTTGTACAGTTAGTGTTGTTGCTTTCATTTTGTAACACGGTAGCTTAACTTTTATAAATATTTTCGCTCAGGGTAACCAAGTACTGATTATTAATTATTATAAACGGTGGTAATATAGGAAAAGTGTCTCCGATTTTGTGAAATAACGTCAATCAAACCGAGAGCATATTTTACAGGCTGTGTCCGCTCGGCTGGGACCGTGATCCACCCTACTGAGGGTGAAGTGTCATCCCCTTTGTGACAACCCATTGTTGCGAGGTTAAGATAAATGATTGTAAAATAAAACATTTCACCCCAGCATCGCACCCAAACACTATTATTGCCACATAAGCGGAAACCAATGGGGCGAATCTGAATGCAAAATAGCTTCTAATACATTGAAACAAAATTCGAGAAGGGGTTAAGACTTTCAAGAATCAGCTCTTATTCGTATTCGCCTATTTGTTATAAGAAAATAATCAAAAATCATAATTATAGTTTTCATTTAATTTATACACTTGTTTCGCAACCCTTAGCTATCTAGCCATTAAAAGTAAAATTGAAAAGGATACATTTTTGATCCCTTTCCTCTGATGAATTCATGAGTTGCATTCGGTGAACGGATCGTATAACCACTTGCCCGTCTGAAGCTAATGTACCATGAAATATGAAATTGCCCCTTTGAATGTCAAAGTTACAAGAGTAGATATACTAGCCCAACAATCTAAATAAGGGCGAAGAATACGAGCAACATAATTACATCAGTTAGCAATCAATTATACGCTAATTGTTTTTAAACCATCGTAATAATGTTTAAATTATAACTTGCTCTATTGCAAAATTTCATAATTTCCTAATTACTAACATAACGCTTAGTTTTAGTATGCTGTAATTAGAAGCATACGGCAATCAAACCACCAAACAGAGACGACATGTAAGTGTTATTTGCTAAGCTATCTAACGCCATGTAAATAAACATGTAGTGCATAGACCAAACACCTCAATCAGCTGCACTAAAGCTCGGGTCGTGCTCGTCGTCCTGAGATAAGGATTAGACACAATCCTCGTGGATAACTGGATGTTCTTGATGCATACAACCCATGCACCAGCCCTTTCAGGAGGGTGTGACGTGTGCATGTATGATGATGGGATTAACGCATATGGTGTTTCCCGAATTATTAGTTATTGATCTACCCTATTTTAGATGTTCCAGAGAAATGCAACCTGAGTGATGTTTTATTGTTTAATGATTTACTTTAATACGATTACTGCTATGGAAGCATGTTATTATATTTGCAAGGCAATCGCTTTTATACACTGGAATATAGGCTGTTTGTGAGAAATGGAATGTGCGGATGATTAGAACACTTCAAAATAATCTAAGGAAGACAAGTCAACAAAAATGTGAAGAAAGTTAATGTTGTAGGTATAGTTCCGAAACTATTTAACATTTGTGTCAGAATTTTGGACTGTTTGCATTTTTTAAGGTGGTGATGCTGATTTTAAAGTGAAATAAGTTCTAGGAGTACACACAACGTTACATTAAACCTGAACTTCATTTTTAAAGCGTTTAGTACAATGTAGAACAGTATCTAAGTAATATAAAACCTAATTATATTGTCAATATTACAATTTACTTTCGGCTTAGACCGCGTCGTCATTTGGGTAATATACCCAGCATTATCAGGTAAGGACCGACCTGTAGCTTGTCTGCTCTAGAAATTTGAGAATATTTGTTCGTAGGCCCTGCCTGCCAAAACAGGGTCGTGTGCTTAGATTATTTAAACTTTGGGGTGGACAAGGATTTGATCTTAATGTATTTTGTTTGCCAGGACAATAATACTTAATCGGCTTATGCCTGTTAGCTGTTTGCGAACCCATACAAACTAACGTTTCGCAAGACATTGCAGCTTGCATCTTCAGAGTGAATTTCGTTAGCAAAAACAAGCAAAATAAGGCCACTAAAATAACAAATTTCGAAAGTTGATACAAGAGAAATGCTTCTATTGTGTCACAAAATAAAAGTGTACCCTGTTTAGAGTAGTTTATCAATTGAATTCAGGATTTTTTAGTACTGGGGCACTAAATATGTATTTTTTAAATAACCAAATTCAAAAATCAAAACTCCATAGGTCGTTATCGAATAACAATTTCTGAACTGTTCAAAAACTTGGATTTTTACAAACGTTTGATTGCCAATCATTTATCTGCAAATTGTAATGCTATATCACATCTAATAACTGAAAATTGAAGTCAATTGGATGATCTATTTAGAGCAAATATGCGTTAAAGTCCGAATTTTAAAGAAATCATGATGGTTTTACTTTTGAAAGTAGATATTTAGACAAAACCATTATTCGGCTTGTGTTGCAGTCTTGCATAACATCGTAGATTCAAAATTACTTTTACAAAAACGCGACAGAACAATAAACATAAATAAGCGCAATACATATAAAAATTTAAGTTGCGCGTTCCGGCGTGGTCATCTCCCCCAACGAATAATTTAACCATAAAATAATAATAAAAATAATGTTTAATTTATACGAACAAAAACCCACCCAGGCGCTGATTGTTTAACTCGCTTGTGGCTTTCTTGTATAGAGTTTATTATAATTTAGTGTTATGTTAAGGTGTTTTAGTTATCTTTATAGTTATGCAACTCGTTTCAGAAGTATTCTATATATTGTTACTATTAAAAGACAGAAGTAATAAAGTAAAACCTTGGTATAACTAACAAATTTGGGCGTGGAAGTGTCCGTTAAACGGACCGGAAATTTAAATCCAGATTCGCAAAATTGAGGTTTTAGTGAACTAAGAATACCTAGGCCAATTAAATTTAAGAAAACAGTTCAAGTATGGTAAAACGTTTTGTTAGCCAAGCAGAAAAAACTACATTCTGGAAACTAGTTAAATAATTTTTCTAAATATTTTTAGTGGAACACGTATAATATTTTTTTTAAATAAGAAATTTTTCTATAGTCTAGAAACGGCATATATTTCATTCGAGCAAATGCTTTCCTTAAAATATTTTGTTAAAATAAGAAGAAACGTTTTTTTAAGAAAAATGTAAAATAGGATTGATTCCAATTTACTTCAATCAGCAATATACTACACTCTAGAACAAAGATTATTTAAAGTCTTGCATTAAAGCAATGCTGTTTAAAGAAATAATTTCTTTAAACCAAACTAAGTAATATTACTTACTAAAATCAAGAGTACAGGTCCTTATATCTAATATTATAAAGGTGTGATGCGCGTGCGTAATGCAGATTGCTAGAAGTAGATCATTGTAGAAGAATACGTTAACGGCGACACCTTGTACATATAGTCGAGACCACTTTGGGAAGGCAGTTTTGCAAGGTACTTGCGTTAAGAAATGTTCCCGTGCGTTGAAAGAAGACAACCGCTTTTACACTGGTCTTAGCAAAGAATTTATACACGTCAGCTCCAAACAGGCAAGATACAAAACGAAAAGCGGATTATCTTTTGTTACGTACATTGCTTTAAGATTGGGTAGAAATAAAACAGAGTTCCTCAAACTTTATAAAGCCATACCTACCTCATAGGCATTTTGTTGTTTGTTTTAATTAATTTAATTATACATATTGTAGTACTAAAATTAGTTTTAATACGAAACGCATTCATTCCAGATTATAACAATTCCAAAGAAAAATTCTAATAACAGATTATTGTTTTTATATTAAAAAATCAGAATTTAAATTTCAGAATTACACGAAAAACACAGTTTTTAATTTTTTGTAACTGAATCCATAAATTCCTTTAATTAAACATACATTAGTTAATTGCACACTTACACGAATTAATACATGTATAAAGTATAAAAAAAGTTTATAAGTATAATGAAATATATAACATTGCACAAAATCATAATTTTCCTTCGTCACTGTCACTTTCCAAATAATCATCGTCACTTAACTCGTCTTGTAAATTTATCACTATTGGAGGAATATCGTCGATTACAATTTCCCGTTCCAACCAATTTTCAATTAGTTTAGTGGTATGTTCGATACATTTTCGCCAATTTTCTGATAGACATTGATTTAAAGCTTGATTCCACATATTCAGCACCTGTTCATCCCTGTGTCCATTTTGTCCAATATGTTTGTCGTAAAATCGTTTGCAATTAGCCCAAATTAATTCAATTGCATTGAAATGACAATGATAGGGCGGCAAACGTAGCACTTCGTGTCCGTGTTCGCGCAACATTTCATCAAAAACGTATTTTTTATTAATTTCTACTGTTTTTGATAGACATAATAGCTCAATTTTTAGTTGGGTTGGGGAGTACTCTATTTTATGTTCATCAAGCCATTTTTGAATTTCACATTTTTTCCAGTTCGACGTTGGGTGTCTTTCGATAACTCGACTGTGATATGATGCGTTGTCCATTATTATCAAAGAAGGTTCAGCTAAATTTGGGATAAGTTTCTCTGATGTCCATTTTTCGAAAAGTTCGCTATTCATGTTATCATGATAATCAGAGTTTTTTTATGTAGAGGCAAAAACTAAGCTGGCTTCTTGTATAAAGCCATTATTTGACCCTGCATGTAAAACAATGAATCTTTTTCCACTAGAAATGCTTGTCATAAGGTCGCCCAAGGCAATTGAATATTTTAAATAATTAGAACGTACAGCGCCGCCGCTTCAGTTATTAACTTGTTGAGAACTACAGGTTTCCGTTTGGATAGATTTTAACTTAAACCGTACGAAAATGCCTTCGGCTAGAACTGCCTTCCCAAAGTGGTCTCGACTATATTTGCGATTTGTGCCATTCTGTTTGACATTAAAACACGTCCCTGCTATTTAGTCAATCATTTAAATGGACTAAACTTTTCTGACAGTAACGGTTTTTTTGCATATACATATGTATCTATTCAGCTAAATGCTTTACCACGTATAGATTCCTTGCAGAAGAAGAAGAACCATCCGAAACAGAAAAATGGAAATATTCAGAACAAGCAACCCTACCTGCGAAGGCATGCAGAACTTCTGTTAAGTAAACAAATATTTTAATAGAATAGTGATTTTAATTGCTCTGATGTAGCTGTCTCTGTCTTTTTTTCTTATTTTTGTACCGCTCTCCCAATTCCGTTTTTCTATCACACATTTTTGTTCTGTGTGTGTAAGACTGTAGGTGATATCAAAAAACTGATAGAATTGGAATTGTATAAATGTCAAACAACGGCAAACGCAGAAGCGGCTATATTTAAAAAAAAATTTTTAAACTATGGGTTTTAATTTTTTTGTAAACGATGCATGACTAGATGCAGTTTTTTCTACTAATTTACACTTCCGCTCTAAAATATAT
>JABXWE010020406.1:0-21555 GCA_014611495.1 Limonius californicus | reverse complement strand
AACAGATCAAGAACTGTGAGAGACTTATTTTCAGTAAAATATCCAGAAAGACCTATTCCTTGTATTCGAACCATACAAACAATTGTTAGAAAATTTAAATCATAAAATAAGAACTAAAAGTAATCACGTTTTAACCGAAGAAATGAAATTCAATATGTTCACAAAAATTATAATTAAAAAAAAATCTGTAACGACCGGGAGTCGAACTCGGATCAACTGCTTGGAAGGCAGCGACGATAACCACTACACTATTTTAGCGCTCATAGACTTTTGTTGTACGAAGAAAATAGAATGTTCACGGACCTTACACGAACAATAATCCTGTCGATTTTTGTAATTTACAAATAAGTATAATCATTTGCGTCCTATATACAGGGTGAAATACTTATTTAATATAAACACTGTATCAACATAACCTTCATACTGAAATAATTCACAACTGGTGACGTTTGCTCCTGTTTTTTAGTTGTCTGTATAGTTGGTTGCCTACACAATAGGCGAATTTGACGCGTTTCTTTTAATAGTATACATAGGTAATGTATACTAAAAAGAAAAATTCCCTGTATAACTCAGCTTTTGTCACGTTGTGATCTACTTTTCTGACTTTTTACATACACCCTGTATGTAATTTAATTAAAACTGCAATTACCAAAGCAAAACAAAATATTTCTTTTTTAAGTAAAGTACCAGTTATGATCATGTATGTATTGTACGCATATTAAATAACGAAACAACAATGATAAACTTTGTTACAGAGAACACATATAAAAATACATTTGTCTATTAAAGTATTACAAATTCAGATCTTATTAATACAAACCAGCCCTACAGAGTTTATTTATATCACAACTTCCTGCAATAATAATAACGGCAAACATTCAACAGTTATAATTGAACTAAACAATATAAACTTCAATGTTGCGGTAGTGCTTTAGATCTAAAGTTAATTCAAAAAATAAAAATATATTTTACGTAACGAACTTGGTCTGGCAAGTCTGTTCTATTTCTTAAATATTTCATTGTTCTGAATAGTACCATATACACATAGTACTCATTGTTTTTGTCTTATTTCATTTGATATTATTGTTAAGTAAACATGATATTATTATAAACCAGTTGAAACTGTTTATAATATTATCTATGGCCAATTACTTTACAAATACAAAAAAATAAAATCTAGTTGCAGTTTCGAACTAATGAGCTATTATAAAATGTTTGTTGGAAGCTTTTAACTTGAACTACTCAAATCTTAAAATAGTTAAACTTGCAATATAAGATATTTTCGAAATTTTATGCTGTTATTGTTTGTGTAGATTGTAGAATATACCTAGGATTGAATCTTTTAATTTTAAGAAACAACATTCTTATACAAACTCTAAGATTAACAACATTAAAAAACAAGCAATTCAAGCACAACTCTGTTGAGACCTACCATGATAACTTTTTTTGTAATTAAAAAAAACCCACCACTAAAATTAATTTGAAAAATCGTGGGATTACTTTTTGTTTGCAAAGCTTGCAGCAATTCCACGGCCACGGCCTCGTCCAACAGGTAAAATATTTCCTACGAAAAAAGAACATTAAAGAATTGTAATATTGTACACAAAATTTTCAATGTAGATGGCTGTAGAAAAGAAAGTGTCATTATTTAAATCATTTTATAACATTTATTGCAGTTACTTAACAGTTACCAAATTTTAATTTGAATTTTTGAATTACTTGACAAATTTGGATGAATTCACTACAAGTTCTTTCAAGATCTTTAATAAATAAAGTTGAACAGGTTGCCTTAACTCTTCAGAGTTAATGTCCCATGTGATTTTGAAACTTTTGAAGGTATTTACCCCGACTATTGCCCACTAAAGTACCTTTAAGTTAGCTGGCTGGCATACAGTGTACCAACTAATATTAGAAATGTGACTTTGGTGTTTAAGTTACCTATATTTTTGGTATCTTAGACTGTACGACTTTAAATTGTGGTGGTTAATTACCACTACTTTTGTCCATCATCCATTATATTAATATGAGTTATAGGCAGGAGCAGACAAGACTTCAACGACTGTATAATAAGATTAGTTCGGCTTTAGAAACACAGTATCTTTCTTTTCTTTTCATTTCTTATTTTAATACCATTAATAATTTCATCTTTGATTGGTGTATCTGTTAGTATCAAACTCTTTCCTTTGCGTTTTCCTCCATTAACAGTTTTTCGTGGTTGGACACGTGGATATGGTCGAACTTCTTCTGGAGTAACAATTGGAAGTGGTGGGCCAAGTTCGTCAAGCTCAGGAGTTCTTTCTGTAGATGGGCCAGGTCTAAGTGAGCTTGGAGGTGTAGAATGTTCGACCATATCCACGTGTCCAACCACGAAAAACTGTTAATGGAGGAAAACGCAAAGGAAAGAGTTTGATACTAACAGATACACCAATCAAAGATGAAATTAGTAATGGTATTAAAATAAGAAATGAAAAGAAAAGAAAGGTCACAAAAACTATTTGTAAACCGAAATCAGTTGAAAAACATCAAAACAATGAAACAGATGAAACCTCATCGGACGAGTCAGTCGTATCATTTGCAGGAAGTGATGACTCTACTAATTCAGGACCCGAATTAGATTTGATGGACGATACAAACACAGCCGTAGGAGATTTTGTCCTTGTGTGTGAAAGCGACGTTAAAGCAAAAAAAGTTGTTTCTGTTGGTGAAGTTGTCAAAGAAACTACAGATGAATATGGAATTATTTACATAAAAAGAAAATATTCATTGTTTAAATTTATAAAAACCGAACAAATGTTTCATTTTAATAAAAAACATATTTTACGTAAATTACCTGCCCCTGTACCATCTGGCGGAACACAGCGTAGAGCTGAAATGTTAATTTTTCCTGTAGACTTTCATGAATTCAGAAATGTATTAGTTTAATAATAAAGTATTTTTCTTATTGCTTCTGTTTATTATTATAATTAGTGCCTTAAATTGGTATTATAATATGGTGTAACACTGTTCGACTGTCATTCAAAGTGAGTTTTCATATTAAGTATCAGTAATTTATAGGTGTAAATTCTTAGAAGAGCAGTAGAATGTATAGTTGATATGTACAGAAGTTTAGATGTTCTGAAAAAAATTTTCAGGTACCAAAAAAAATTCACAAACAAAACGTGTAACACTGTAGGCGCACTTCCCCTACTATTTTCTCAAGAACTGGAAACGACGTCGCAAGGTGCAGACATTATGGATGTAATAAGTCAATATTTCGAGAAACATGGAGTTATGTGGCAAAATCTTGCTGGGTTTTGTACAGACGGTGCTCCTGCTATGCTTGGTTCCCGCTCTGGTCTTGCAGCTTTGATTAAAAAAAAGAATCCATCTGCAATAACGACGCTGCGTTATTCATCGTCAAGCATTGGCTGCCAAAACGCTCCCGGAATGCTTTGCTATTACGATTAACACAGCTATAAAAGTAGTCAACTTTATTAAAAGGAGTGCACTTAATACTCGTCTCTTCAAAAAATTATGTATGCTCTGATACGAACTCTGAACACGAAACGCTGCTTTTTCACACCCAAGTGCGTTGGCTTTCCAAAGGAAACATGCTGTCAAGGTTGTACGAAATGAGAGAGGAAGTAAAATTATTCTTAACTAATAAGGAAAACAAAGAGTTACTGGATCAGTTTTGTCAGTTCAAATTTCAAATACATTTTGCTTATTTAGTGGATTTTTTCGCACAACTAAATAAATTGAACATTCAGCTGCAAGGGTCAAGAAATATAAAGTTGGAAAACACGACAACATATTTGCATTTGAAGATAAAATCAGTGTGTTTATCGCTAAAATCGACCTATGGATCAGCAAAGTCGAAAGAGAGAACTTTTCTGCGTTTGATACGCTGAATCCAATTATTGACAGACAGTGTGCTGAGATTAAAGGAGAAATACAAAAGAACGTTATACTCCATTTGCAAAACTTGAAAAATGAATTCAATCGCTATTTTCCTGACTGCGAGGACAAAGGTATTCGGAAAATGATACGCAATCCTTTTATTGTCAACATTTCTGACGTGCCTGATGAAATTCAAGAAGAGCTAATTGAAATGCAACACGATAGTAACTGCAAGGATACATTCGAGACAAGAATTAAACTTGATGATTTTTGGAGCCAAAAAGCAATTTCTTTCCCTAAAATTCGAGAAATTGCTTTATCTAACTTTATTTTCAACCACGTATTTATGCGAGCAGGGATTCTCGGCGCTTTTGATAATAAAAAATAAACATCGAAATTGTTTGGATGCCAGTGCCGACATGCGTTTGGCATTGAGTAACACTGAACCAAGGATTCAGCAGTTGGTAAGCAGTATGCAGTCACAAAAATCGCACTAAAATAATATAATTAATGTAATTTTTTCTCAAATAATATAACACTCTTGGTATGGAATAATTTTATACTGTTTTATTTATAGAACAACCTTATAATAATTTATATTACCAACAAACAGCTGGTGGTCCATGGCAATACAAAAATTTAGTTAAATGGTCCCTCATCACTAAAAGGTTAAGAACCACTGTTTTAGAGCATTGTGTGCGTATAAATAATAATTTTGTAGACTTTTACTGTGCAGTTTTATTTTTCTTCGCGTTTTCTTCACGTTTGAACTTTGCGCTACAGGTAGTACACTGTGACTCAAGTATTACAATATTATGGTATATTCTAACCTTAGCTTTTTTAGTTATAGCTGTTATTATTTAAAATTTCTGCATTTTCTGAAAGAAAAATGGATAATAAACATCCAGTATCCGAAACAGAGTTGTATGAATTAATTGAAGGTGATCTGTCGGACATAGAGTGCCTCGGTGACAATGACGACTACAGTTGGGAGGGTGTCTCCACGGGTGCCCCAGAAGTTAGTGATAGTCAATCTTTGTATTTCAGCAGCAAGCTTAATTGTTATCTTGCAGATATACTGGAAGAGGAAGCTACAAACGGCCAAGAAGGTACTGTTCTCGAAGAAACCGAAAAAGCTGTTTGTCAAAGCGATTTGGAAAGCGAAGAACAGTCGGATGCTTGTCCCAGCACTTCAGCAGCAGGCCCTTCAAGGAAAAAGCTAACTGACACACCCAGTGATGTTGAGAAATTCGTAAAAGAAAACGAATTGACCTTAAAATCAGCAAAATTGAATCCCCTGTGACAATCTTTTCAAAATATTTTACAGACGATTTGTTCAATGATATGTCTGTTTACACCAATATGTATCACTTTCAAAATAACACCAGGTTTGAGACGACAACTCCCGAAGAATTGAAAACGTTTGTGAGAATACACATAATTTCGATTATTCCGATTATTAACGATTATATGAACTTCAATAGATGCAGCAAGCTGAGTACCCACGTCCACTTTGTGGATATAAATCAACAAGCAACTGATGAAGACCGGTTTTGGAAAATACGACCTCTGTATAACTGCATTAGGAAGAGATGTTTGGAACTACAATTGAATCACTGATTTCAGAAACACCCTAAATCCACTTTCAGCCATATTTGAGTTAAATACGGGAAGTCGTTCAAAATATGTACATCTATTAGTTGAGCACATAAAGAACCCAAGTCCAATACGTGAATAATATTTTATACGACCCGAAAATATAGGCTGAGCGTAGAAACACCCTAAGTCCGTGACTTAAGTTGTTTCTGCACTCATTCGCGCGCACATCGCTTCTATTGGTAGCAGGGTGGGGCAAAATCTGATTTTTATTAAAAAAATCAAAAACCATTGATTTTTTTAAAAAATCACGATTTATTTGATTTTTTCGATTTTTTAAATTTGAATATAAAATTTGAACATTTTGATTCTTTGAAATTATTGTTAATTATTTTAATGTATAAGTCTAAAAATTATAATACAATTTGCGGCTCAAAAACTTGTGACAACGCATTTGTCGCGCTTCTTGCAAGAAAATTCTTGTCGCGATTTGTTTTCCTTCTGTCCTATACACTCACTATACAGTGCCGAGTGAAGCACGAACACGAACGCGTTTGTTGTGCTTTTTGCAAGAATATTCCTGTCGAGGCTTGTTTTCCTCCTCAACCTATAAATTGACGTTGCCCAACAATTTCACGCATTTCGCTAGTTAGGTTAGTTAAGTGAAGTGAAAACATATAAATAAGTAAAATGAGTGGAAGAAAAGAGGACCCAATATGGCAGTTCTATATTAAGACAACAAATCCAAATAAATTGGGGTGTAGGGCTATTTGTAGAAAGTGCATGAAAGATATTCAAGGGTTAGTCCAAAGACTTAAAGCACACCACGATGTTTGTAATTATCAACAGAGGAATACAGGTAATTAAATTAATATTAATTATATAAGTTAAGTAACATAGTATATATAATATAAGTATTCATTTATAGATATTTTAGGATATAGATTTTAGGCATATAGGATTGTTTTTAAAATTTAAATGTTAGGTGAAATCTAACATCTAACACGTGGCCTTTAATGTAACTTTTTTTAACGCGACCTTTCCCAGTTTAATTAAAAATTATCTTTACTCTTCTATACTTACTTAATTTTTAATTTTTTTCAACTTAAAAAAATAAATTTGCTTTTACATCTCTATTAAACATTTTCACTTTATTTTAAAATCAATAATTCAATACTATATCAATATATCATCAATTAATCAATTTCAATTTTCAATTATGTTTTTTCTCTTTCCACTTTTCCAGAGAGTCGAATGTCGCTTGACAGTTTTGCTAGCACATCATCTGCCTCAAGTTGTAGTTCACTCATGACGGATAGTTCATACGTTAGAAAAACTCCACCGAAAGTACCAACAAGTCCAACAACTTTTGAGCCAGTCCAAAAAAAGAAAGCAATCGAAACTCAGCCTACCATGAGTGGTTTTGTAATGCGGACTTCAACTGCTGAAAAACATAAAATTGACAAACAAATAGCAAAGGCTATTTTTGCTACTAATTCGAGCTTCAGATGTATTGAGAATTTAGAGGTGAAAAAAGTCATTCAGTTATTAAGGCCTGGTTATACACCGCCCTCGAGAAAAACGGTAGCAACAAGTCTTTTGGACAAAATCTATGAAGAGGAAAAAGAAAAATGTTTCTCCTCCCTGTCAGGACAGTCCGTAAATATGTCAATTGATGGGTGGTCAAACGTGCACAACGAACCAGTGATATGTGCAACGATAACCACTGAAGATGGACAAGCCCTCCTATACGAAACTATAGACACATCAGGAAATCCACATACTTCAGAATATTTAACTCAAATAGTTTGTGACTTGATTTCTTCATGTGAATTAAAATACAAGTGTACCGTAAAATCTTTTGTGACAGACAATGCCGCAAATATGACACTTATGAGAAAAACATTAGAAGAAAAAACGAACGCAAAAGTTATAACTTATGGCTGCTCTGCACATTTTTTTAATTTACTGTGCAAGGACTTTCAAGTTAAAGACGTTAAAGAACATGTGGTCCAAATTGTTAAGTATTTTCGAAATAACCATTTGGCTAGAGCTAAATTCAGTCAAGCAGGAGGCAGCGCTTTAGTCCTTCCAAGCGATGTGCGATGGAATAGCCTTGGCGACTGCTTAGAGATGTATGTCACTCAGTGGGACATCATATTAAAAATCTGCGAAGAAAATAAAAAGGAGATTGATTCCACTATTTACCGAAAAGTTTCAAATATTGCGATTAAACATGCAGCGCAAGATTATTTAAACATTTTAAAACCTATATCAGTTGCTCTTGATACTGTGCAGAGGAAAAATGCTACTATAGCAGATGCTGTAGAGCAGTGGAAACATGTACAATATATCTTTGATGAATCTGTGGAATTACCATTACAAAAAACACAACAATTTAATAATCGATATAAGCAAGCACTAACGCCATATCATTTTATAGCGTATATGTTGAATCCACAAAAAACAAAATACCAGTTAACACCAGAAGAAAAGAATATAGCTTTAGAAACAATTAACGAGTTATATGAAAACACTGGACTGTTACCTTTAGTAATAAAGTTAAATGCCCGCAGTGCTCCATTTAAGCAAGTTATGTTTTCGGACGAAGTAATAAAAAATGTAAACGGACTACAATGGTGGTTATCACAAAAAGATGAGCCGGAAATCTTGAAACAGTTGCCAATAATAAAACAGTTCCTGTGTGCAACTGCTTCTTCACCTTCAGTAGAACGCGTATTTAGCTCTTTTGGTCTTGTACACTCGGATATTAGAAACAGATTAGGCATAGAAAAAGGAGGAAAACTCGTGTTTTTGTTTAAATTGTATAACGAAAATGAATAGACTGAAAATATACAGTAATAAAATTTAGGTGTTACGTTTAGTTTAAGAATTTGGAATTATGTACTTCTTTTTTCTTGTTTTTGCTAAAAGCAAATTCTTCTTTTGATCTTTGAGAAAACTTTTATATTATGTTGTTATCTGGTTCTGAATAAAAAAGAAAAAAATTGATTTAAATCATGATTTTAATTTTAAAAATCAAGCGATTTAAATCATGATTTTAATCGTGATTTTAATCGTGATTTTAATCACTTGATTTTAATCAGCCCAACCCTGATTGGTAGATGGCCCTGACTGACTGAAATCATCTGTTCGTTGCATTTTGTTTTGAACAGTGATTGCGTGCAGTTGTGTTTAATTTACCAAGCAGTATTAATAGTGTTTTGACTAAAAGGTATTTAAAACATATGGTTTAAAACCGTTTTTGTATTAACGAATTTGTACTGTTTTAGCATCATGAGTGATACTGAATTAGAACAATCGACGACTAATAAAAAAAGGACAAGGAACGACGAATTGTACGCAAGAAATAAAATCAAGAAAGCTCGGGTTAATGGTGAAAGTTATACAAACTACAGAAATGTGGTAGTTCCTGCAAGGCAACCAAGAGCTTGTGGATGTAAAAAAAGATGCACCGAAATAATTGTCGATCTGGAAAAAGAAGAGATATTTAAAAAGTTTTACGGGATATCCTCTAAGAACGAACAGGATGTATTTCTACAAGGGTTGATAATTTGTAAAGAAATTAAACGCACGAGACCACGTAAAGAAGATGCAAAGAATAGAGGTTGCTCTTTTTCTTATAACGTATTAGTTGGCAACGCCAGAAGAGAGGTTTGCAAAGATGCATTTTGTGGTTTGTAGGTGTTTCAAACGAACGTGTAAAGAGAATTAGACGACTGCTACAAGCTGGATGCACCCCAATTGATATGAGAGGAAAACAAAGAAGTGGTAACGCTAAGAAACCATCAGAAATTATTTTGGTTACTCAACATATTTCCATGTTTCCCACCAAACAAACACATTATGGTGTTCGCGAATTTAACTACCTGGATGCAGAGTTAAACGTGAAAATAATGTACTCTTTATTCCTGGAAAAGAATCCAACATCAAAAATCAAGTATGAGTACTATAATAAAATTTTCAGGGAAAATTTCAACCTATCATTCGGGAAACCACAGGTAGATGTGTGTAACGAGTGTGAGACGCTCGGATTAAAGCTAAAAAATAAATCTCTTAACGATACGGCAAAAAGGTGTGCTGCAGCAGAACTCATGGTTCACAAACGACGATCTAAGAAATTCTATAATAGTTTGAAGGCCTCCAAAGAGGTTTGTCGCAATCAAGATAATGTCCTTGCAATTTCGTCTGATTACATGCAAAATTTGCAGCTGCCTCGATGTCCTGCTCAAGACTTATTTTATTTAAGTCAACTCACTGTGAGTGTGTTTGGTGTGCACAATATGAAAACAGATGAAGCTGTTTTTTTCCTGTATCATGAAGGGCTCGCAAGAAAGAGCCCAAATGAAGTTTGTTCATTCCTGTTGCAGTATATTAACAGTTACGTCGGTGACCACATTACAGAGTTACATCTGTTTTGCGATAATTGCCCTGGGCAAAATAAAAATCATGTTTTTCTTCGATTTTGTTCAGCTCTTGTAAGCTCTGGTCGGTTTGCAAAGGTTGAAACTTTTTTCCCTATTCGTGGACATTCGTTTTTGCCGTCTGATAGAGATTTTGGTGTCATAAAACGAAAATTAAAGAAAATAGACAGGGTTTACACTACAAAGGAATATGTTGAGATGCTAGTAAGCTCCTCAGCTAAAAGTAATTTTACGGTTCATCATATTTTAAATAATGATTCCTCACAAATCAAAGACTTTCGCAACTGGTGGGGTAAATACTTTTAAAAGGACGTTATTTCTGTAGAAACATCAGCCAGATCAGTACCCAGAAGTGCAAAAAAACGCTTCAATATTTCAACATTTCATTACTTTCTGTTTAAAGAAGAAAACGGCAAAGGTGTTATTGTTGCGAAGGATTATATTGGTGGATTTATAGAACATACCTTTCCATTACTACTGCCAGTTGTGGTGACTATTGATTTTCCAAAAGAACCTGCTATACCCAACGGAAAAAATCCTATTTCTGACAAAAAAATGGAGCTTATAAAGAAGGCTTACACGTTTGTGGACCAAAATGAAGAAGTCCATAGCTTTTGGAGGGAAATTTTGGAATGGCCGACAGTTGCAAAGGATTCTTAATTATCGTTTTTTATATTTAAGTTACATACAGTTATAATTATAGTTTATTTTTTAATAAATTTTTTAAAAAGTATGTAGTAACTTTTTGTTTAATGCAGACACCACTTAAGTCCATGTGCCATTTGACCTTTTTACCTTTCCTGACATAATTGGCATTTACATATTTTATGATTTTTTTGAAGGTACGGTGCTAATGTAACAAATTGGTTATTTTAAAGTTCATATAAAAATAATATTAGGGAAGTTAGATTGTTTTCGTTAATTATCTCAGAACAGGTCATTTGCGACTTAGGTTGTTTCTGAAATCAGTGATTCAATTAGAAACAAAGTTGAGTATAGATGAGCAAATTATTCAATTCAAGGAGCAGCTCAATGTCAAGCAGTACGTCAGAGGCATGCCATGTCCCTGGGGCATAAAATTATTCGCACTATGCGGCTCGAGTGGTATTTTATGACTTTATTTTATAACAGGGTTCAACAACTGAATTAGATCTCCTTCACAAAAGTGTGTTTGGACAGAGTGCGGTAGTGGTTATAAAATTGGCCGAAAGAATAGAAGAGCCCAATCACCAACTTTATTATGATAATTACAATTTTTCAAATTATCAACTACTTCAGTGGCTCCGCAATCGTAACATCTATGCCAGTGGCACAGTGAGAGTGAACAGATTTGGAAAACTACCCTTTTCTACAGAGAATGAATTGAAAAAAAGGAAGAGGCTGTTCCGAAGAACTTATCAGCGGGGATGGCCAAGTACTAATGACCCGCTGGTATGACAACAAAGTAGTCAATATGGGGTCTAACTTTCAGACAGTTGGCTTGCAAGATAATTGCCGAAGATGGGACTAAAAGAATAAACAGTATATTGATGTCGCACGTCCAGAATGTATTAAAGCATAGATCAGCAATATGGGAGGAGTAGACAAACTAGACTTTCTAGTGACAACATATCGTACATTTATTAGGTCCAGAAAATGGACACTACGCATGTTTGCACATGCAATAGACCTAGCCTGCACCAATGCCTGGCTGGAATATCGTGAACAAGCTGTGGAGCTAAAACTTCGTAAGATAGAAATAATGGATCTATTTCACTTCCATTTATATATAGCGGAAGCTTTGATCGTGGGCGGGAACCAGAAAATGAAGAAACGTGGAAGACCGACAACTATCACAAAAATGTCTCACATATGACCGAGGTCTTCATCACTAACCCCTCAATCCAGGTCACGATCTGCTACACCTACTGTGGTGAAGAAGATTCGAGTAGAAACAGCCCCACCAATGGAAGTACGGCTTGACAGTGTTGGACATCTGCCTGAATTCGACGACAAACCAAGATACTCTCAAACAAGATGCAAATATCTGAATTGTAAAGGGAAAACACATATATTTTGCTCAAAATGTAAAGTACATTTGTGTATTCGAAAGACACAGAATTGTTTCTCATTGTATCATATTAAATAGGGGAACGTGAGGCAAAACGGGGTATGAGGCAAAACGTAATAAGTACTGCAATCTATCTGAATTCCGCTGAACTCCGTGCTCATGTTGTCTCCTACTACTATACAATAGATCACAGCAGCTGTTGTGCCCATCAAGTTGCCTAGTTCGTTGTAGTACGTAAATTTTTATGCGTGTTGGAATTTTCAATGTGTATTTTACTGCAAGTAAGTAGAAATGAGATACATTTAATTAATAGGTGCTTATACAATGTTACACTATGTCCTATGGACTGTTAATTCCGTTTATATCCTTAAGTTTTACGCAGTAATTTGGCCACAATGACTAGATAACCTCAAAACATGTGTATAGGGCAAAATGGCAGATTTTTGATTTGTTAATCTACTCTTGTTCTAATTGCGTGTTCGTTCTGATTAAATTAGAATAGTGCGATGTTATAAAAGGAAGTCGGATCGGCAACAATTGACCGATGAACAAATTCAAGAAGCGGTACAAGAAGTTGTAAATGGCTCAATGGGATACAAAAACGCGGCGGGTCAATTTAACGTTTCTCAACCGACTTTAGAGCGTCACGTTAAAAAAAACGAAATAATCCACAATACAGAGTTAAGAAAACGTTGGGAAAATACCGATGTGTTTTTTTCGGACGAGCAAGAGGCCGAACTAGTTGACTACTTAACTAAACTAGAGGCTCAACTATTTGGCTTTACAGTGAATGAGTTGCGAGAGCTTGCTTTTGCTTTGGCCGATCGCAATCACCTTAAGCATCCATTTAAGGATGGAAAATAGGATTAGAGTGGGCAAGAAGTTTCATGGATAGACACCCCAATCTAAGCCTACGAAAGCCGGAAGCAACATCGGCAGCTCCAGCTATGGGGTTTAATAGAGTCGCAGTCAAACAATTTTTCGAGCTTCTCTCGAAAGTTGTGGACACTCATCAGCTGACAGGGGATAGGATATTTAATTGCGATGAGGCGGGTCTAACAGTAAACCCAAAAGGTCATTCATAATTTCCAAAAAAGGACGTCGTCAGGTCGGAACCCTAACGTCAGCTGAAAGAGGTAATACTGCCACTGCTGAAATTTGCTTTTCCGCTTCTGGAACGTATGTCTCGCCCATTTTCATATTCCCAAGGAAACGTATGCCACAAGAATTTTAAACTGGACTTCCTCCTGGCGCTTCTTCAGAAGTGTACGAAACAGGGTGGACGACCAAGGAACTTTTCTTGGGCTCCAGGCGTGATCGGACCTTATTTTTTTGATGACGATGATGGAAATCGTGTTACTGTAAATGGTGAGCGGTACAGGAATATGTCAACGGAATATCTTTGACCTGAATTGAGAAATGCTGACATAAACAATGTTTTCTTTCAACAAGATGGTGCGACGTGTCACACATTTCGTGAGACAACTATTGTAACAACAGTTTCCTGGACGCGTTATTTCGAGGAATGCTAATGTTAACTGGCCGCCAAGATCATGCGAATTCACACCCTTGGACTTTTTTTATGGGGTCATGTGATATTTCTGATTTACAAAAATAAGCCACGAACAATTCGCGACCTTGAACGGAACATTGAACGCACCATTCAAAATATACCACGCTATATGTGTGAAAGAGTAGTCGCAAATTGGACCACCAGAATGGATTCAATCAGACAAACTCGAGGAGGACATTTAAACGGTATTATTTTTAAAACATAATGTCATCGATTGTACTTCAAAATAAAATAAAGATTAAATCATTATTACATGTAGTTATTATCGTGTCTCATTTGAAAGTTCTGACGCGTTAATTGGAAAACCCTTTAAGAATAATTGAAATAAAACAACGATTAAAACTCGTGACATGGTAAAGTGCTGTAGGTCTCTCAAATGGATGTGGGATGGCCGTCTGGTCAGACTAGAAGAATGCTGGACAAAAAAAATTATTAAATTTCAAAGAGAAGAGGAGGTCGATCTAAGACTAGTGCGGCAATGGCGGTCGGAACAGGGGGAGGCCTTTATTAAAGCCCGTACTGAAAAGTTTTGTGATAAAATCAAATGGGAAAAATCGAGTCACTTATGAATCACGCACGAAAACAATTGATGTGGCAAATACCTTTTGATATTGTCTGTTAAGTTAAAGCTAAAACAAGGAGATCCGCTATCAACAACCCTATTAAAGTGGTATTAGAAAAGGTCATTAGAAAAGTGCAAACAAATCGATGCCTCACCTATGTAGATAATCTGCCAATGGAATTGCAGGAGTCTATGAAAACGTTTGAGAATGCCGCATAATGTAAATGTATTGTGATGTGCTGGTGTAAAATTGTGCGTAGAACATTTAAGAATTTCCAGCAATTTCTCAAGGTATGTCGTCGATAAATAAAGTTAAATTGTTAGTCATACATGTATTTAACTAGATGCTGAGGCATATTTAGTAAATATTTTATTTTCTGTTGAAATACAATGAAAAATCATGAACATAACGTCAATGGGTAAGTTGACGCGGGTATGATGACGAGTTCGTCATCTTACCCACAAATTCGTCATCTTTACCGCACTAATTATTTTTTGTAATTCTTTAATTTTCGTTATAGAATACCTCATAAGCAGTCCTGGACAAGTACTCAATACTTTTCTTTAAATTTGTACTCGAGTACTGTAAGTACTCAGTTCGAAGTACTCATGAGTACTTTTTTTTGTTAATACTCGTTACTTGTACTCGTGATAATTATCGCAAGTACTCGTAATAAGTACTCAATGTATTTACGAGTATTTTTGCGAGTATGTGATTCCCCTAATTCGGACATTAAATACAAAACCAATTGAAGCTATAATATTTGATTTCTTATATATATAACTGTGATCCCCCTGTCTACGTAAAAATTGAATGGGGATTTGATTTATTATTCATTCCTATTAAGTTCAGTTACAGAGTGACAGACCCACAGTGGCGGGTGACCCACAGTGTCAGTGTCCCAGTAGCAGTTGGCTTGCTTGAAGTGCATTATTATTAGATTTTAGTGTACAAAAAAAACTTTATCATGTCTAAGACTGATAGTAACAGTTCTGCTTCTATGCGCGAACCTTATTCTACAGATTCAGACGCAGAATACGTGCCACCCCGGCCATCAACAAGTGCTAAAACTAACACCAGTAATAGTGACAGTGAAGTTTTGTTTGGCATTCTTTTATTTTAATGAAATTTTTGCAAAGCAAAATAAATATTCAAACCAAACTATTAATTGTAGCTGTCACCTGTCACTGTCACCGTCAGGCGAAAGTACTCGTAATTTTGCACCACGAGTTGCGAGTACTACTCGTTACTCCTATGTATTTAACTAATAAGTACTCTTAACGTTGTACTCATGAATACTTTAATGCAGTACTCGCAAAAAAACTCGTGAGTAACCTCATTCAGTACTCGGCACAGGTCTGCTCATAAGTATATAAAGAAGTCAGATAGACGATCTTGGAGCGAAGTAAGCCTAATTGCAGCGCTAAATGCAATAGATAAAGGCGAATCCTGTAATGGAGCTGCTGCTCGTTATGACATCCCGGAACCCACATTGCGTCGTTATGCAAAAAAAAACGACGTGAAGGAGAAAGTCTCACAGAACATGGCGGCAGATACCGTGATACCTTTAGTCTGGAGCAACCAAGATCATTGCGAAATATATCACTTATATTGACAAAAGAGCATTTGGACTTACAAAAACACAACTTGGAAGACTGGCCTTTGACTATGCGGAGCAAAAAACACACCGAATAGATTTAACCAAACACTAAAAATGGCAGGCAAAGACTGGATACAGTCTTTTTTAAAAAAAGTAGCGTATAATCCTTAGAACTGGCGAAGTTACGTCGATAGGTCTGCGAAAACCTGCGTTCACATTCACTTGAAGATATTAGACTGCTATTCAAAGTACGTAGCCGACCTGCTATCCTCAACAGGGCGATTCAACGTGGTTCAAAGATCAAACTTTAGGAAATTCTTTTAAAACTTTTAAAATCAATCGAAAAAAGGTGGTGGAACGCCGTTCCAGTGCGTTGCATGACAAAAAAAAGCACTGATTCTTCCCAAATATCGCTGCAAGGTATAAACTTCTGTAGGGAACATGGGATTGTAATGGTAGGATTCCCACCACATACTACCCACTGATTGCAGCCACTGAAAACGTATTTCTCCCGAGAATGTGATTCTTTTGTAGTTAGTAATCCAGGCCAAGCTGCTAATGATAAAAACGTTTGTCGTATTTTTAATAATGCATATCTAAAATCTGCAACGGTGGGTAACGCTGTTAAGGGGTTCAGAAGGTGTGGAATTGAACCGTTTGACACTTTCATTTTCGGAGATGAAGATTATGCAACAGCCGAAACAACGGGGAGAGAAAATTATCAAATAGACGCTCCTGTAACACTTGAATCTAACCTTGTTGAAGTAGGAACCACTATCGATTCACAAGCATCAGGATTGGATTATTCATCAGATGATGGATTACCTCTAATTCGCTTTGCAAACAACTTTAACGATGCTTCATTACCAACCACCTCAATAACAGAAGATGTTTTTGAAAAACCTGAAGCTTTCAGTAAGCAGGCGTCAGAAACGACTCGCAGTCACGTGGCACCAAACCAAAAACAATCCAATTGCAATTTGGTAGAAAACGAAAATTCATTTTCAATACTTCCAGAAGATCCCAGATAAAAAAGACCTCCTTGGATCGTTTAATACATGGGAAACTCCCGGGAAAGTCGAACCCAAAAGGAAAACGAAATCATGAAAACAAAGCATCAAGATATAATGTTTCGTTTTGATAAATAAGACCTTTTCCAAAGTATGGGAGACCAAAAAATAGAAAATGTGAGAAAATGACCTCAAGTGTAATTAGAATTACAGACCCTCCTCAAAAAAAAATTCTAGAAGAAAAACTTGAAATTGACAAACTAAAAGAAAAAAATAAAACGATTCATACCGAAAAACGCGAAAAAGCGTATAAAAAGAATCCTAAAGGAGTTAAATCACGGCGCAAAAGTGAAAATAAATAGAAGACGTGTCCAGGTTGTGAAGAAGTCTACGAAGAGCCACCAAGAAGATTGGAATCAGTGTTCAAAATGCAAAAACAGGTGGCACGAATCCTGTAGTACTTACTCAGACATACAAATGTTTACATGCAATTTGTGCTAGATACTTCATGTTACCCGCTTAGGTTCGTCATCTTAAGCTACCAGAGTGTAACATGACTAGTTTTTCGTAAATTGCTATTCAGTTTTTTCGTATAAAGTTGTTTAGTTTTTTATGTATTGTTTGACATTTTTACTAACTAACTGTTTATGAATTCAGATAAAACAGATGATATAAAAAAATAAATGTGAAGTTCTAAAAAAATTATGTTTTGCTTAACATCGCCCACTTACCCGACCTTCCCCAACGTGATTTGGCAAAACATAATGGAACAGTTTCAATGGTACAAAGAATGATGGTAAGAAATTCTTTTAAGACGCATAGAAAGGTTAAGATCACAAAGAAGACAAGAGAACAATTTAATAGGGCAGTTCGACCCACCAGAAAACTGTACAAGCTGCTGTACAGCCTCAAAAACACGTGCATCTTGATGGACTCCCAAACTTACATACAAAAAAAAAAGATTTTTCAACTTTACCAGGCGACCAATTTTATACCGTGAAATTAATTCCCAAAATTACTTTAAAGGATGTTTAAAAAATGCTTACTTCCATTTATTCGTAAACACGAAAACCCTGTAATGATTTGACCAGACCTAGCTGGTGCCCATTATGCAGAAAGCACTCTAGAATGGTTTCAAAGAAGAACCCACCTGGACTTCGCCCAATAGAAAAATATTGGGCACTAATCAAACCAAGGTTACCGAAAGAAGCCAAAACAGCCAAAAATGCGAAGAATATATAAAATGTTGTAAAACGGTGTCTGAAGAAGTTGTACAAAATCTAATGAGAGGGACCAAACAAAAAGTTAGCGAGTTCAGTCGACAGGAGTTAATCATTTTAATTGGATTTATTTTTACATTACCTACTAATGTCTTTAGGAGTTCTAATAAATGGTTCTAATATCAGATCTGCAGTTATTGTCATATTAAGCTGTAAATATTTATGTCACAAAACTAACTTTTCGGTACATGTTATATTATTATACCCGTTGCTACAATGTAACGATTTAGAAACAAAAACAGGAAGTTTGGAACCTGGAACATGCCTCTACCTTTACCTCACACTATTACTGGAATATTTGGCGTGCAAGGCAAAATGTCAAGAGCTACCATATTCTTGCTCACACCCGGCTGCTGCGTGCCAAATTCATGACCCGTGGTGATATGGTGGACATCACGCATTAAACAATCGCATTATTACTCCTTGTTCATTTGAACGCAGGTAGAGGTCTTACAAAACCTCGTGAAAGAGCGCAGAAAGAACAAAAGGCGTTCGTGCTCACGTGACGCCCAGTTTACTACTCCGCCTAAAAATATTGCCATTTGCTGATAGTTGACGGCTCGCTGCATATCTCACGTGTATCTACTTATTTCTTCGTTTTCCCAGGGTTTTCCATTTGTAATTAAACAGTATTTGTCAAAACTATCGTGAAGCGTGTTCATTACTGCATAGTAAGTGTAAAATACTGTTTAAAAAACTTATTTACAATATACCTAACCTATTTCACCATATTACAGAATCTTTAAAATGAGCAATCATAGTAAAGTTGTGCACAGTCAAGCACGCCAAATAATTTATAACATTTATAAATTTCAGCTAGAGGAAAAAGCAGGGCCATTTTACCACGGGTGTGATAGAACGAGTAGCTAATGCTACAGCAGGAGTTGGATAAGTACGGTGAGAAGAATTTGTAAAGAAGCTGCAGGAAAATCTGAAGGTTTGTACTTTACATTACATCACATTATATTTGGTTTATATTCTGGTTTGTAGATCAGAAATTTCTGTCACCGAGAAAAACCATCCAGAAACCACATCCGAAGTCGTGCTCTATTTGACGAGGAAGTTATCCATAAGGTTATTTAGACCTATCCATGCATGAACAAGAAAAGACCCACTATGGTAGCTGTGTTTCAGGCGGTTAAAGAAGACGGTGTTAATTTCCAAGACAAATTATCCTCTTTTAGAGCTGTAGTTCGAAAAATGGGCATCCGTTGACAGAAGACCAAAGACAATCGAAAACTGCTTATCGAAAAAACTGAAATTCGGGCAAAACGTGTAGAGTTTTTGCGCAAGTTAAAATAATACACGGAAGAGGGCCGAAATATTGTTTATACAGACGAAACTTACCTGCATAGCTCTCTCACTGTATCAAAATCTTGGAATGATGGAAGCACCTCCTGCATAAAAGCACCGGTGTCAAAAAGTCAACGACTTATAATTGTTCATGCTGGCGGTTCCAGGGGTTTTCTACCTGAAGCTCTTCTAATATTTAAGTCTGGGCTTAAAACTGGGGATTATCACGATGACATGAACCACAATAATTATGTGAAGTGGTTAAAGGAAAAATTAATTCCCAATTTGAAACCAAATTCTGTGGTAGTCATTGACAACGCGTCATACCACAATGTGAGTGTGGACCCAACCCCTACGCCTGCATGGAAAAAGGCAGACATGCAAGCATGGTTGCCGGAACGAAATATTTTCTTCGAAATAAAAGAAACAAAGTTAGAACTGTATACAAAAATACAGATCAATAGGCCAAAAAACAAAATGTATGTGATTGATAGCCTTCTTGCGAAACATGGCCATGCAGTTCTGCGCTTACCTCCTTATCATCCAGATTTAAATCCTATAGAAAAAATTTGGGCTTTGGTTAAAAATCATGTAGCTTTCTGTAACACTACATTTAAATTAGACGACGTGTGGAAGCTGGCAATTGAAAAGTTTAATAATGTGGGAGTGCAGGAGTGGCAAAACATTTGCGCCCATGTTGCGAGGACAGAACAAGAGTATATGAAGCGAGAGGTTTTCTTCGATCAAGTGGCTGATTTGGTAATTAGGGTTGGTGAAGACAGCGATGAATTGGATTGTCCTTGGGATACGGACGACAGCGACGATGAAGATTTAGGGTGTCAACCTTTAAATAATTAATTAATTAATTAATAGCTGCTGTACAGTAATGCTTACTTTTGATCATATGTTAATTAAATTAAAACATTCTTTATTCGTTTAATTACGTTTTAATTTGTGTTCAAAATGTAATCGTGTAAAAATAATTGGTAACGTTAACTAATAAAATACACCTGTTAATCTATTGCTGTGATTTTGTAAATATAACTTGAATATGTTTTCTTTAAATCCTGCATTCTTTTTATTTTAGTCATGCTCATTATTATGCTTATTAATAAATATAAAACCTACTATTAACACTATTGCAGAATAAAATAATAAATAAAAAATAAACTTGAGATTTATGCATTTTCTTGGAATTCATTGAACTAAACGGTCAATGTTTTTAGGTTCCACTGTAACAATCGCCCGCTATTTCAAGCGCCGACTTTTCGCATCTCATCTTCCACGAGATTTTGTAAGACCTATACTTATGGAACACTATTGCAGTATAATCTCGATTCAATTTTTTATTTAAAGATGTTACCGTAAGCAAGCAGTTTTCCCAGGATATTTGATATACTTTTCACGGAATTAAACGTTCGCTCTCAATCCACGGTGTCCCCATTTTTACATAAAGTATAAATAAATATCTACGTGAAAATGCAACAAAGGCATCGAACACGGGCATCAGTAGGAGAATATAAAGCAAAAAGAAGAGAAGAGAAAAGAGTGCACAGGATGAAGAAGAAAAGGTACGAGAACAACCAAATCGAAGGATTAGAAAACCTAAGAAACCAGAAAGAAAGCAGGAAATTCTACGAAAAAAATTAATGGTATGCGACGGGAATTCAAACCAAGACTACAATTGTGTAATGATAGAGAAGGCAATATCATTAGCGAAAAGGAGAAAGTTCTAGAAAGATGGGCAGAATCCTTTGAAGAACCCTTAAGCAGAAACAATGAAGAACAGCCAGAAGAAGTAGAACACCAACCCACTGCAGACGAAGAACAACCACTTCCGACACTACCAGAAGTCCGCGAAGCCTTTAAAAAACTGAATAATAGCAAAGCCCCCGGATGTGATAACACAGGTACCGTCCGAACTAATCAAGTACGGCAGAGAACATCTGACCATATTCTATCTACAAAAGTTACCTAATAGTCGACGTATGGAACAGCAAGCGGATGCCAGAGGAATGGAACATCAACTCAAATTATAGAGCCATAACACTTCTAAATACAGCCTACAAAATTCTGCCCAATATTACATACAGCAGAATCCTGAATCATTTCGAACAAATAATAGGCAACTATCAATGTGGATTTCGGAGTGGCAAGTCAACGAATGATCAAATATTCTCACTTAAACAAATTATTGGAAAGACATCGGAATACAATATAGAAACGTATCACATATTCATAGATTTTAAAACCACTTACGATAGTA
>JABXWE010020401.1:0-20820 GCA_014611495.1 Limonius californicus | reverse complement strand
CAAATAGGGCGTATGATGGTTTTGTGATAAGAAGCTTATTTTCTGTTGCTAGTGGAGACTTCATGCCTATAAGCCAGTAGATATTTTTGAGTTTAAGGTCCATCGCCTTGCGTTTCTTCTGTATGTGGTGTTTCCAAGTAAGCATTTTGTCTAAGTGCAAACCCAGATACTTAACTTCTTCTGATTGTGGTACAGGAATGTTGTTAATAGTAACTGGAGGGCATAGTCCTCTTCGGGTTGTAAATGTTATATGCACGGATTTTGTCTCGTTCACCTTGATTCTCCACTTGTCTAACCATTCCTCCACTAGATGTATGTGGTCTTGTAGTAGGCTTGTGGCAGTTTGGGGATCTTCACTGCACGCAAGAACGACAGTATAGTCTGCGAAAGTTCCCATATCAGTATACGGCGTGTTTGGTATATCAGCAATGAACAGAAGGTACAGAACTGGACCCAAAACACTGCCTTGAGGAACCCCTGCGGTGATTGGATGTATTTGTGAAGTTTTGCTTCCGAATTGTCTATCTAACTTAAAAATAAATTCCATAATGGTTTCGTAAACCCACAATTTTAGTATTTCTTGAACCGATAATCACCTTGGTAGAAACTGCAAGTAATTTAATCAATATGTTATTGGGAAATAATCGATACACAGGCATTTATAAAATATTATTATATATAAATTTATAAAATAAATAAAATACTTTTAGGCTTGGTATGTAACTAATTACATATTTTATACGAGGGTCATTTTTTAAGTAGGAATATTTTTGTCCTAAACTGATAACAATTTCTTCCAATTCAAAATCCTCTATTTTACAATGAAAATATGTTTTGAAGCTATTTTTCAACATAATCCTCGTTAATATCCAAGCATTTTTGACATCGGAAGGCAAGCTTCAAGATCCTCTCGTTGAAGAACTCCGCCGCTTGTTCCTTGAACCAGTGGGTAACAGTTTGGTGGACGCTCTGTATGGGTTTTCCACTCAAAAATTCCTTTACTTTTAGAAAGAGATGAAAGCCAGAAGGCGTCAGATCCGTTGTGACTTTCGGCCGCATTTATTGAACGCACCCTGTATGCGCGATGTTTATTTATCTTCCTGCAAACGCAGCATTAACCCGAGTCTTCAGATTATTAAGTGCGGGGAAAAGACAGAAGTCAGGCTCTAACTGTCGACCTGAGTGTTACGAAGACTTAAAATTACCCCCGGGCGTCCAAGTCAGTGTAATTTACCAAAAGGAAATTACTTTCGTTTTTTGCGGTACCATTCACACAATATGTCGGAAGAAGGGGAATATTCGATTTCCCAAAAATTCCGAAAATATCGCTTAAAGTACCGATTTGGGAAATTTCGTCGTATGACGCAATATTGAAAAATCTGCCAAGAGCAAGTGGTTTCGAGAGAAGCCACTGCAACAACTCCACCACTACACCCAGGGACTGACTATAGTTTTACACCCCCCTGAATAGCAAGGTAATCTTTTTTAAAATCTTTGTTAGCCACGCTACAGCTGTTCTATTTGGTTTACCGGGGGAGGTCGCCTGAAGCGTACGCCGTTCATTGTGAAATCTTCTGTAACTAGTGTATATTCCCTATGTTTTATTTGAAGAACTTTACCGATATAAGAAAATACTGCGTATACAAGACCTTTCTGAATATCAGTATCTATTTTTCAGGTATTATTAGATTATATTTAATTGTTTTGGGTTCACCAGTGTGTGACTGTTTAATTTTAGTTTCAAACTGTGTTTTTTAATAATATTTATCTTTGTTCGTTACCAATCATTTAACCATTTCGCGCGTATTTTGTCTGCTTCTTTAATTTAATTGAATGCTTTGTTAAATTCAACTCTTATTTTATTTTGATCTTTGTTAAAGGTAATATAAAGATTCCTGTAAGGACAACTGAGAGTAATTGTTGTGCCCCTTTGTTTACGGGGCTAGTAAATGAACTTTTTTTATTAGGAACAATTGCGTGAAAAGGTAAGTTCCATTACGCACAACTTTCGGATTGGCCGTTCAAAGTAACGTGGAGCTTGAGCAGTGCTGGATCTGCTGATACAGAGCCAGAAATATACTGGCTGATATTCCCTTTGGCTCCCTCACTTCTGACGACTTTATCCCAAATTAAGCGCGGGGTATTTTATTAAAATAAACCTCCCCTCTCCTTCTCTAAGCTACGCTAAGGCATGCCGTCGTCTGTGTGTGACTATTCCGTTTAAGTCCCTGACACCGTACTGTACGAAGGATGGTCTAATCTAATACCTCACATCGAAACTTTTGCTGATCTGCTATGTTTTGAGCATTGTAAGGAGGCGCTTTATCATGGAGCACGCACGCCGTAACTTTCTTAAGGTTACGCAGTACTTTTTGCGTTGCTATTTTCTCTTCAAGGCAGATAATCGAACAGAAGAATGCCTTTCAAATTTCAGGAAAACGTTGACTTGACTTTCATTGTTGATGGTGCCTGTTTAAACTTTTTGGGTAATTTAGTGTTAGATATGTAGTAAGACACCCACGTCTTATCTTCTATTACTATCATCCAAGCATTCATTCTCTTTTGTACGGTAATGATCAAGAAATGCCCGAGAAGCAGTCATTCTTTTCTGTTTGTGTTCTGGTGTTAGCATTCTTGGGACGCACCTAGCACACATCCTCCTCTAATGAAACTGTATACTTACGATCGTGTAAAAAACAGAACAAGAAATGTTAGGGAAGCTCATCAATCCTGTTTTGTCGAATGTGTGTATCAACAACAGTTTAATTCTTCGGTAATGACAGTTTCGCGTCTACATTTTTGTTTCATCATGCACGTTTGTTCTCCCTCCCTTGAATAACCGACACTCTTTTCGCACGTTCACTCGTTTATCACACATTCTCCATACACTTTTAACTAGCTGTCGATGGATTTCAGCTGAGCGAATGTCGTTTGCATATAAAAACGACTCACCGATCGCACCTCACAATCGACGGAATTGACTATCGACATGGTTAATGAAATACTAATGAAAAATCATCCTTGAAGCACTCAAAAGCTCTTAGCTAACAGGCAACATCACAGACAAGTTAAGATACATTCTCGACCAGGTTGCATTGCAAAGCGTCAACTTGCGTTGTTAATATATGCAAACGATTCTTACTTTAAAGATGATCCTCCTACTTAGCCTTGGAATTTTATAAAATTTTTCAGATTTTTTTAGGCAAGGTATGTCTAATTTTCTATTTCACTGTTACAGTTGATCTTAGATTTGTATTTAAGTAAATTTTTAGGTTGATTACTATTTCGTTTTTATGATAGTAAGTGTAGTTGTATATTCATATTAAATACTAGGACAGTGTCCGATGCATTTAAGAAATAACGGTTTATATTCTACGACTGCAATAAAATGCAGTCATCTTGCATTGCTAAACCAATATCCAAGCCGGCCACTTCGCCGGATCGAGAACAATATACATTTAAGTAACACGCTAGCACAATGCATATTCAGAAAGTACATAACTTACTCTCCATACAGTTGAGGTATATAAGTATTAATAAAATTAGACTAGTTCCTCATACAGGGTCAGTCAGAGAGACCTATTTTACATAATTATTTGCCATTTTGACTAGAGTGGTGATTGGTGAGAGAAGCAATACTTCAACCGATACCATCTTAGTAACCATGAAGTAGTGGTCTGTTGGAAATCCAAGAGATATCCATTAACGTCCACTTCACATTGCAAAAGTGACTGTCTGTGCTGTTTGGAATAATTGGCCGCTTTTATTTGAAGATAATACAAGATCAGCTCCTACGGTTGCATCAAATCGCTACGTGGAAATGTTACGTAGTTTCCTGGAACCACAGTTACATCGGTTTGCAAGTTGCCATGGACATTCTGACGATGTCTCTTGACCTACACGTTCTCCTGACTTAAACGCTTATGATTATTATCTGTGGGGTTAACTTAAAAGTAAAGTGTTTGTTACAAAACCACAGCATGTTGATAGCTTAAAACAACGTATATGAGATGAAATTGCTGAAATTCCAGAACGCATGTTACAGCGCGTAATGGGAAATCTAGAAGGCAGATTGGAAATGTGTCTGCGCACATCCGAATGATATTATTTGCCACACTTAGAAATGGTATTCAAATAGCCATATAATAGTTGTAGTTTTAAATAAAATAGTTTAGAATTGCGGTGTAATTACGTTTACCAGATTGCCAAGTCTTTCTGGTGCACTCTGTATACTCAAACATAATAATTTAAATTATGGAATTTTATTTACAACTAATTTAAGAATCAATAGCGTGTATACCAAATTGTTGGGTTATTTTGACCAATACCATATTGACTATTAAGTCATTTTAGGGCTTAATACTATTTTAATAACTTGCCAGAAAATGCGCCAAAACAAAGATAGTAGCGTTTTAAAACTAATCGGCACATAATAATCTGTAATTGTGCTTTCAAGAAATATTTATTATAATTGTATTTATTATACTATTATTCTTATTATAATAAAATTTTTATTTTGTAGACGTTTTAAAAGAAATATATGTTGATAACCTTCCTACGGATTTGGTTTAAATTTTCTAATTAGATCGATTCCAATACGGTTTATACATTGTCTTTTGCTGATTGCTGAATTTTACCTTGACGCCTTTGAACAATATCAGAAAATTTGTTTCTAATGCTTCTACTTAAAAAGTGTCGACATACACGAACACGTTTAAAAACGTTCTAGAATAAGATATTTACCATAGAAGCACATAGCACGTTAATGTTACTAAATATTAAATGAGTCAAAATTTTGAAGCTGAAATACTTGACCTTGATTCACTACCCTGTTAGACAAGCTTCTTTCTCATTTAGAATAATCCTTAGCTTCTCAAACACTTTATAGTTCTATGTACATTGGCTAGTTTGAATGTATTTTTGTGCTTGATTTCGCAGTAAATATAAATGTATCGGCGCTACGTGAACTTGAAGGATTCTAAATTGCGATCGTTAAAATATATCTGATGGTTCACAGGTACGGTTAATTCTTATGAATCTTTTTTCACTACGTTCATATTTTCTAATTTGTTTCGAATTGTCTAGTATATTATTTCTATTATTATCCCTACAAACTTGTTATTACGGCAATTTCATATTTGAAAATCCAATCTTAACGTGTTAAACAACCATAACGTAGAATCACAAAACTTGTAAGTTCGGAACGACAAAGGGGTCCCAGTCGACTACAAATTTGAACTATAACACGAAATAGATTAGGTTTTACACCCACGTCGATTCAGTTTATAACCTTGTCAATATTTAGGGCGAGCTCCTTTCTGCGGGCCAAACAGGTGAATTCAATAACTTTGGCGTGTTGGGCGGCGCGTGACTTGATCATCTCGTTACCATGATGTAGTAAACATGCCCTAATAAGCTTATTATAAATTTAAAATCACGGCGGTATCAAAACGATTGTTTGGCTGAACAACTGATTCGGTTCTGCCTTATGAATTGTGAATGGACTCGTAGAGGAGAACGGAATGGTTTTTTAACTTTTACTGTTATATTAAAATAGATAGGGTTAAGTATTTGTCAAAATCTAATAATGTTAACCTTAAACCGGAATAAGTCACCATTGTTCAAAATGACGTATGCTTGGAAGCCCCAATTTTATAATGACAAGTGCTCTCGGAAATATATTACGGTAGCGTTGTCACATCAACTTGATGTTGCCTAGCTATTTATTTAATTAATGTTAGCGGCTAATATTTAATAGTACTAACATATTCTCTATAAAATATATTATACACTTTTATGTATTTTTTGCGCAATTTTTAATACTACCTACTAATAAAATCCCTGATAACTTGATATTTTTTCAATCTGGCAACAATGTATATGTACGCGAGCTCGTACAAGATGAAGTTTAAAGATAATTTTGTTTACGTTCTTGATTACGTAAGGCAATAATCGCTAAAATCATAAAATGGCAAACTACAGGCCTATGCATATTCTTTAGTGTTTCTGAAATAAAGCAAGGTTATGCAATGATTTAATCCTTTTGTGCCATTTTCAAGTATTTTCGTCAATCTACTAAAATAACGTTCTTACACTAACTTGATGTTGAATTTTTCTAATGATGGTTAATGACTGGCAAATTTATAATTTATTATATTTAAGGTACAATTAGTAACATGTGGATTATAAAATAAGTTATATAATTTTATATATTTTTTACGATATGTTTAATACTACCTGCTAACAAAATCCCTGATAACTTGTTATTTTTTCAATCTGGCAACAATGTATATGTACGCGAGCTCGTACAAGAAGAAAGTTAGGATAATTACGTTTTTGACCTCGTTTAGGTAAGAGAGCAAGCGTTAAAAAATCAAATGGAAATTACAGGTGAATAAATAATCTTTTCTGTTTCTGAAAAAAAAAACAGGGGTGTGTATATGAAATTATTTAATTCTTTTGTGCTATTTTGAAGTCCTCTCGTAAACCTACTATCATAGTTGTTACAATAACTTAACGTTATCCACTTATTTATCTAATTATAATATATTGCTGGCAGATTACTTAATTAATAATATTTAATATACAACTACTATTATGTTTTCTTTAATATGTAATATAATTTACTTTATTTTAGTCGCAAATTTTAATACTATCTATTAATAAAATCTCTAATTACCTGTTATTTTTTCAATCTGGCAACAATGTATATGTACTCGGGTACGTACAAGAAGAAGACTATCTATTAATAAAATCTCTAATTACTTGATATTTCTTCAATCTGGCAACAATGTATATGTACGCAGGTACGTACAAGAAGACGGTTACGATAATATTGTCTTCGACCTCATACCGTAAGGCAGCAAGCGTTAAAACAATGAAATGGCAAAATTTTATACCTATGTAATAATTTCATTGTTTTGTGTTCTTTTCAAGTCCTCTCGCAAATCTACTAAAATATTATTGTTACATGAACTAGACGTTGCCTACCTATTTAACTAATTATGATTTATAACTGACAGATTTTTAATTTATAATATTTAACGTACAACTAATAACTTGTTTAGAAAATATGATATGACGACCGCGGTAGAGTAGTGGTCATAGCACTAGGCTTCGCAGTTATTCTACCAAAGTCGCTCAGGTTCGAATACTCAGCACTGCACTTTTCCATAATGTTTGTGGTGTCTTGGTTCTAGTTGGGGCATGAGGTTTTTCAAAGATGGGGCATGTTAGACTTGTTGTATATCAAGAAATATGGTGAGCCGGGATAAGCTGGGTGGGATGGGGATCATTCTGATGAAAAAAAAAACTAAAAAATATGTTATACAATTCATATACTTTAAACGCAAATTTTAATACTATATACTAATAAATCCCCGATTGCTTGTTATTTTTTTCGATGTGAAAACAGTGTGTATGTAGGCGGGCACATATAAGAAAGTTAGGATCATTTGGTTGCCGACTTTGTTTACGTAAGGCAATAAGCATTAAAACAATCGTATGGCAAATTACAGACGGATGCATATACTTTCGTGTTCCTGAAATAAAGTAAAGTTATGTATGTGCATTTTTTTATGATATTTTCAAGTACTCTCGCAAACTATTAAAATAGCGCTGTCGCATGAACTTAACTGTGCCTGCTTATTTATTTAATTATGCTTAATTGCTGGCAGGTTCTTTATTTGAGATATTTGTCAGAAAATTAATCGTTTACATGTTTTTTTGTAAAATACATTACAATATTTAATTTATTTTAAAAGCAAATTTAATATATTACTATCTACTAATAAATCCCTGATTACCTGATATGTTTTCCCTCTGGCAACAGTGTATATGAACTCGGGCACGTATGAGAAAAGTATTAGGATAATTTAGTTTTCGACCTCGTTTATGTAAAGCAGCAAGCTTTAAAGCAATCAAATGGCATATGCATATGCATATTTTTTCGTATTTCTAAATTAAAACAAGATTATGTATGTGCAATTTTTTATTATTTTCAAACTCGTGAACCACAGATGATGAAATTCGGTATTAATCGTTTTGAGGTAATTCAGGAAATTTAATAATAGTAAATGGCAAACGAACACGTTCGGACATTCCAGTATATATTTTTAACTATGTATTTACACTCTAAGATACCCAAACCTTGTATTATTCATTTGTATTTGCAGTCAAAATGTTGACGTTTTTCCAGTAAATATAGTTCGAGTTATCTATATTGCTTTTTTAAATAGCAAATTTAGTGCTGTATGTTATGTAAAGTAGGCTCATGAACCTCAGTAGTCGATGTTATCGCGGCTATACCTTATCTTACTGTAAATTACAACATTTTTTACTTTAATGGCTCTAGTAGGAAACCTACGCAGAACCCATTTACGAGTAGCGATTTAAACTCTTGACAAGCTCCGAATATGTCTGAGCTTAAAAACCGTTTTAACCATTGCCTGGGTTAAATTAAACACTGTTTGAAATCCCTCTTCAAGCTGAAAGACTTGCATGTAAATGCGCTTGATGAGGGCTCCTCCTTGTACAATTTCAGCCAACACAAACCTAAGGGGAAGGTATTTGGATCATCCTACGATTGCGGCAACAATAAGTTTTTTAACAGCAGAAAAATCTACTTAAAGTGTCTTTATTAAATTAGTTTTACTAAAATTTACATGTTGCTCATCTGCATTAAGGTCTAACAACCCTACGCTGACAGTGTTCATCAAGGGAACTGGAAAATGTAACCTCAGCTTGGTAGGATTTCAGAGTAACTCCAGTACAGCGTTCAATAAAAAGTTTTATGTACTGATTAAACATGCAGAACCCACATTAAAGCTCTCTGCTTAAATGAACGGAATGAGCTTAAGTAAATAATTTAAATTGTTTTTTATACATTAGTACAATTAGCTTCTGGGATGGTTTGAACCATTACAAAACTGCAAAATATTTATTTAACAGTAGGGCAAGTTAATCCATATTGTGCTATTAAAATATATTAATTTCAGTGATTAAATAATTGATATAAAAATAAATTATTTAATGAAATAGTAGTATTATTGTTTCTTAATAGTATTTTAAACCGTTCTGGAAATTCATAATTTAATGCAGCTTTTTCGTATTCAATCCAGGATATGTCTTCTTTATCTTACTCTGGTAAGTTCTCAATTTCAAGTTCTTCTTACTTTGGTAAGTTCTCAATCACAGGTCACTACATTGCAACCTTTAATGTGTTGTGTAATAATAAAAAATGAGAAATATAATACGCTTGGATTTTCCCATACTTGCAATATACTCTGCATATTCAAGAAATTAAATTACTTTCATAAACACGCCAAAGTCCAATCAGATTACAATATTCAGAAGTTATGGCACTTTTAATCATTGTTAACGGATGATATACTTATGAGGTTAATATTTACATAGGTTTCCTGAATAGAAGAAGAAAATAAACATTTTCATTCTAACTGAAAGGTATATTTTAGGGATTGAAAGGCGCAGTTTCAACATTGTTTAGGGTGGGACACATGAATTTTCAACATATTTTTAATATTGAGGGTAAAAAACTGTAGTTTAGGAGTTGATACAGCCGAGTTTGTGATGGTAGCTCAGTTGGTAGAGCGCTTGCTTTCTGTGCAAAATGATGATTATGGCTCGGGTGATACTCCCCGGCGTTACCGTACCGCGTAGCATATAAAAATGTTATGTTGCAACCCACTACACACAATTGCACAATCCGATTAGCAACCATGGGAATGTAATACTAAAAATCGTCTCTGGAATTTTTGGCGTTCGGATTCAACGTTAAACCATAGGTCCCCCTTGTTTCTGCCTTAACGCTGAGGAGAACCATGTGGCATAGAAAAATCCGGTGCCCAGCAGTGGAACGGAAAGCTGTTTATGATAGTTACAGAGGTAGTTTTTAATTACATTTTGTTATGTTATTTTCAAATTCGCGGAGGCAACCGTGATGTGCTGATCTCGTGACGCACAAAACGCTCTCTACATCGGGTCTTCGTTAACCCGTTTCAAGTCCACTATCCCTAAAACTCCCCGAGTTGTATCGGCAGGTTAGACGGAACCCTGCTCGGGTGTAAAACTTTAACCGGATTTGACATTATATTCACGGATTTGACATTAGATGTAACTGAACGAATGATGGTATGAATGTGCGCTAGACCTGCATTGTTGGCTAAGCGAAGGAACCCATTTATGTCCTTTCGCAACATTTGCAGAACTTTTGCATTGTATAACTTGGTTGTATGTGGTATGTTTGTTTATAATTAATGCCTTCTCTTGGCTATTACCTTCCTCTTCGTTCTTCACAAACGCCCTTTGAAGCTCTTTGTTGGCTGACAACCAACACCCGTTCCCATGCCTTCTTCTTCATCCATTTTCTACCCTCTGACGTTCTATTCTTGGCGTGGTTGCTGCCCGTCGTTTTAGCGTACCGCGGCTATACACCGGTCTGCTGTGAGGGGGTGGGCGTCATACCACAGCAGAGGGGTTTATTTTCTTCGATTTCTTAAGGTTGGGATTTTTGGATTTTACGTAGTTTTAGATCTTCTGGTTGCGTTACGTCTTCGCACGTTCCCACTATAACCATATGGGATGGCACTTTGTCGTCAAACCGGTCTCCGACTGTCGTCCAGCATTCACTCATGTTTAAGGAACATCCATCCTTTAACGCTTTCCACCTTTTGGGCGTTGTTTTTATTCCTGGATTTTCTCTTTCTCAAGAGAATTTCGGGGAAATTCTCTTCAGAAAAGGGAGGTGTTATGTTATTTTCAAATTCGCCGCTTTATATGAATCAATTTCTTAATTTGTTTGCCGCTTCGTAAGAATTGGTAACGCTATTTTAATTGCTGTTTGTATATTGGATACAGTTTTGGTTAAATTGCGTCTTTGAAGAATGGAGCATTGTAAGTTTTATTGGTGTTTTCCGTCCTGAAATTTATGACCCAAGGGAGTCCCAGACTTGTTCAAGGTTTTTCTTTGTAAAATATTTTTCGCCGTTGTTAAACAGTTTCTTTTGTGTCAAAATTGCAGACTCTTGTTTCACCGCGCTCGACCTCGGACTGTTCCCAGAACTCACGTGTCCCTTATTCTAGAACTTTTCAACATATGTCGAAATATGGGACAATTTTGGGAGGAGAGTGCAGATTCCCGTTACGTTTTTTTAGTCAGTGGGCAGCGAGCTTGGGTTTGAGACGCATCTTCATGTAAAGCGGGTTTTTTTCGCGGCACCTGTTAAACCAAATACCGTATCGAATATTGCTTTAGGCAATTAGTATCTTTTCGACAAAGTTAAGTCGGATCTACATCAGTTTTAACAGTGTAGCCTAAGTGCAGAACAATCAAGTGTGATTGTTTCTCTTCTAGATTTAATCGGATAAAAAGCGTTGGAACCCGTGAAAAAAAGTGATTGTTGGGAATAATCTGCTTCCCCAGGAGCATATCAGCCCACGCTTCGTCCTCCCTGGTTTTCTGAGGCCTTCTACATTTTTCCCGGACTGGGAGAAACACTCCTTTCGCGTCGGACCCCGCTTTTGGAAATCAAGCCTCCCGGGATTGTGCCTGCCTCGCAGCGAAAGTTAAGGTAAAACAGACCAGTGTTTGTGTGTGGTGAAACGAAACTTGCGCACGACTTGCAAAATTTGGCGGAATTAAATTTTGTCTTGTTAAACAAAAAAAAGCGACCTTCAGTCGAAAATCTTTTTTTATTTGCACAAATATCTGTAAAAAGGAATTTTGTTTATGCTGTATTATTCCTGTAAACTCTACGCCACTGACCACGCAGAATTAATAGATTTTAAATACGGTGGGCCATGGGCGGCGAGTTCTCCTTTTTTTTTCAACGTTCAAATTATGCTGTTGTAATTTTAGAATTATCAAATCACTTTTGCTTGTTATTTTTGTTGCACCGTCGTTACCAATAATTTCATTATATGTGTTTTAAAGTTTACTGTCTCTTATTGTGTTTTTTGTACTTGCTGGTGTAAGAATTTTCCAAGCTTTAAATATATAGGAGGAGGCACAATCACGGTAAGTTCCGTTCCCGTAAGCTGTTGGCTTCTCGGCCTTCCACGAGGACCTACAACCAGCTGGATTTGGAAGGTGGCGCCCACTTATTTTGACTCGCCCTGTACACAACTAAAGATATTCTCCCATAAGCGATTTTCACGAACTCCCCCTACTCCTCTGAGCTAAGCCTTTTCCATCAAGCTAGTTACGAATCGTCGAAAAAGTTCGATTGGCCCGCAACAATTTTCATGAATAGGTTGCGAAATATGACGGTACCTTCAGTAAAGTTATATATGACATGTATATTACTATATGAGACTGGATTGTGGGGGGGGGGGTTGTGTTAACATCGATTAGGTAAATGGAATTTCTTACATGAAATTTATACTATTTTGAGTTTCAAACTGTCTTTTATGCAAACTAAGAGAAAATATTTAATACAAGTAAATTACCGTAAGTAGCAAGGAAAAAATTATGTTGAGCACATTTGTACTTTGATATTTGAATATTAATACCAATAGACTATTTTTTCCCCACTGCTTTATTAAATTAATCAATATTGACACAATGTCTGCCAAAACAAACTCTTCGGCCGACAATCATTATACTTATAGCACAACTTTAGAAAACTTGAATGTAAAGGACATCTATTTAACTTCCACAGTTCTGACTTTTGCTTGTGTTTCGTTGTCATAGATGAACACTTGAGTGGTTTACGTGCAGGAAAGTAATAAAGAATAGGAGGCCACAGAGACCGGTTGCAATAATCAGCAAAAGATGAAAATTTTAATGCAAGTTCCAACATTTTCAAAGTTCTTTTAGTTATTTTAGTTGCAGATATTTTTATATCTGTTGTAGGGGTTTCAAGTTGCCTGACTTTTATCTTAATGGGATATCCAGAGAAAATAATCACACATCAAAAAATCGTAGCGGCTTTAGTTTTGAAGATAGAAAATCAGGCAGGAAATTATTCAATTTAAATTCAGATGTCCTATGAGATTCTCCACTGCAATTTTCATTCTTTGGAAAAATGATATACACAACAAGTTTAATTCCATTAATTCTATAAGGGGTCGTTCGGTAGTTTTTGACATACAGAGCATTCTACATAGACACACACACAGGTGCAGACTTGAAATTTCCTCGAAAACAATTTTTTGTATACCTAGAAATCCAAAACGTGTGTTTCCGTAAACACCTCATTATAGATCGCCGTCACAACACATTTCCGTATTGGGATTATGAAAAAAAAACAGTATGTAGAACGACTGCATATAATGTAGCTACCATGACAACAGAAAACGCTTATTTTAGCAAATTTTAAGTCACTTATCCTTTTAATTGTTACATATTTCATCCTTTTATCGTTGGTTTGTTTATTAACGATAAGGAAGGCTTTCTTCTACTTCTGTATTGAATTTTTCTTATGTGTACTTTGCTCACACAACGCACCCATATACAATATCGGATGATACATTTATAAAAATATATGGCGCACGGTGTATTTCCTGGTTATTTTCTACTAAGCACCGAGTAAAATATTTTTATTTTTGTGTAACACTTACTTAATTAATTATTTATGCGCTGTCCACAGTTGAAACGCCGATCTAGATAAACATATTTTAATATGTAATAGATTGGTTGGACATGTTCCATTCAATTTGATGGTTAGTGATAATAATATGAAGTTTAAATATGTACTTCTAGCATTTATTTGGATTTAGTATAATTTTACATTTTTAAAATATATGGGCAGTACATTAATTGACGCTTTGAAGAACCTCTGCTGTGGTGTTGATATTCATATAATACATTAACATTATATTGTATTATCTACATGCATTGTAATGCTACTATGTGTGTGCAGGGGAACAGCATGCATAAATAAGTTAAACAGTAGAGGTTTCAATGCCGAACCCTCTGGGATACCTTTTCTAATGCATTTCATAACTGAACGCACCCTGTATGCCCCACGTTATTTAGATTTCTGCAAACGCAGCTTTAATCCGACTCTTCACACTGGGAAAAGACGGAAGTCAGGCTCCACCTCTCGACCTGAGTGTTACGCAGATTTAAAATTGCCCTCGGACGTCCGAATCAGGGTAATTTACCAATAGGTAATTTAATTTCGCTTCCTGCGGTACCATTTACGGTACCTCCGAAAAAGGGAATATTCGGTTTCCCAAAAATTCCGCTAATATAGCTTTTAGTACCGACTTGGGAAATGTAATCGTATGACGCAATATTGAATAAGCTGTCAAAAGCAAGTGGTTTCGAGAGAAGCAACTGTAAAACCTCCACCACTACACCCAGGGATTGACTCAAGCTTTACAATTTGTCGTCGAAAAAGGTAAATTTTCAAAACCTTTGTTAGTCACACTTCAGCTGTTCTATTTAGTTTACCGACGGGGAGGCCACCGGAAACGCACGCCGTTAATTATGAAATCCTGTGCAATTAGTTTATAGTTCATATGTTTTATTCGAAGATTCTTTAGCGATATAAGAAAATACTGCGTGTACAAAGCATTTCTGTAGTATCTTTTTCAGTTATTATTAGCTTAGATTTAATTGTTTTGGGTCCACCTGTACCTGACCGTTTTTTAATATTAAGCTTGTTCGTTTCAAAATGTGTTTTTTAATAATGTTGATCTTTGTTCGTTACCAAATTATATCATTTAACCATTCTGCATGCATTTTGTTCGCCTCTTAAGTTTAATTAATCGCCTATTTAAACTTAACTCTTATTTTATTTTCACCTCTGTTAATAGTAATGTACAGCCAATTAGGAACAGTTGTGTAATAAGGTAAGTTCCATCACGCACAACCTTCGGATAGGCCGTTCAAAGTAACTTGGAGCTTGAGCAGTGCCAGATCTAGTAATATTCGCGTTGGCGCCCTCACTTATTACGACTTTATCCTGAATTTTATCAAATTTAAGGGCGGTGTATTTTACAGAATGAACCTCCTCTCCACCCCTGAGTTACGCTGGGGCATACCGTCGTTTATGTGTCACAATTCCGTTTACCCCCGTCACATGTTTTATTAAACATTCTATATAGTATACATACTAAGATATATATATAACTAAGGTTTTCGGAATGAAGTGTAGATGATAGTAGTAGTCGTGACATTATTAGTGCAAGACACTGTTTCATCTTCTATATGAACCGGTGTAACATAGGAAGTCATTCCGTCAAGTATTTTTTTGTATATAATTTTAATAAAAGAGATTGTGTGTTTATTAATAATTTACAAAACTACAATGTCTTCTTGAAATTGACTAATTAGTAAAGACAGGTTTGTAGCAACGGAATTCACATCAATATGAAAAATAGCTTAGGTAACGGGGACTCATTTCACCTTCATTTTCGTGTAACAGCCATAGTGATCCGATAATAGCATCAACCAGGACTCAAGAACATCTAAACCTCATAGAAGAATGGATAGAGGATGAAAGGCAACAAAAACAAGTAAGTGCACATTATTTTTAAGACGAAATGATCAGCATGCCCTCCAGTCACACTCATCAACAAATCCCTCAAGCAAACGAATTACATTTAGACAGACGCTTAACTTGGAAGACATATGTAACTAAGAAAAAGAAAGAAATGAATCTAAATTACATTAGAAAACAAAATACTTCATGCAAGACCATAGTTCGTTCCATTTGACTGTGCGGTTCTGCACTATGGGGCTGCCCTAGTAGATCAACGACAAAATTCAGTAGGTATTTCCAATAGAAGACTATCAGAAACATAGTGAATGTTCCATGGTTGGTATCAAATCAAACTCTGCACGATGACCTTAAAATCCAATATGTGAGAGCCGCTATTAAGTAGAAGGCTTCGAAATCACAATACTTTGGAAAGCCAGCCCAACGAAATCGGAATCGAATCATCGACGATTAAATAAGAAGTGCCTAAAGGATTTGACACACAACGTAGGGGTGATTAAAATGGGTATCGTTACATTACGGCTATTTAATTAAGTTGAACAAATAGCCTATTGTTATTATTGGAGCTTTCACAGGCCGTGTGTGCCCATAAATTTGGTGTGAGGCAAAGCTACCAGGGGTTACAGTGTTGGTGCGTAACCGTGCTTAACCTGCCTAGTGTTAGCTGTATGTGTGTAGAGTCTTTGTTACTACTCTAGTGCGACCGTAACACGAGGAGTGCTATTAATGTAAAGCCTGACTATCTTACCACTGACCCATCCCAGTCCCTTATACAATTAGCCCATAGAATGTATATTAATTTTCCGATAGCTGATACATTCATCATAGTTTAAAAAATTATTCGTCTGTGTCAAATTGAACTAATGAATTTAAATGTGACCAGGAAATCCTGAAAGGCGAGCCTCGATGTGGACGTTCTGAAGGTGCAACTACACCATAAATGGATGAAAGAATCCACTATGTGGTTTGGGTTGGTTCAATCAAACAGTGACTACAAAGGTAACGACATCGATCTTTTAAGATGTTAATCAAATATTCAGATACATTATTTTTAAACATGCTTAACAATGATGAAATACCGCCACGCTAACATTGTGGATCAAGTAGATAAAAATATTTGTGAAAGCGATTAGATTTAGAAAATACTTATTATTCGTCAAGACAATGTTCGCATCCATGCGAGTGTCGTTTCCATTGAATGAATTGCTATACGAGCTGCACATGGCTTAGTTCCGTTTTATTTGTATTTATTTCCACAGTTAAATAATCCTGAGTGTTAACACATTTTCATGCAAATAATAAGTTCAAGAAGCAGTAAAACAGTATTTTTGAAACTTTGAGGTATTGTAGTTAATTTAATAAATATATCAACCGTTTTTCTATGTCATTCAGAGAACATTTCACGTGACTCGCGTGGTGTAAAATACCACCCCTGTTGTAATGTTGGTTGCCTTTGTTATACCAGAAATTCCGCTCGGGAAATAGTACACCATACTATACAAACCACGTTTGTGCAACACAATAATTCCGTTCGTTTTGTGTTGTGTTTTCTTTTATTTTCAATAGAGTAATTGAATGATACGGCAGTACTGCCAACTGGAAACACGTGCACGCTACAATTCTACATGAAAATACGTTTCATTACATTCTGCATTGCAGTTTCCACGTTGTTGGTTTTAATACCAAACAATTTAAGTTTCAAGTGCAGGGCAATGTGTAAACATTATATTACAAGCACTTTCATAGAGACGCAATTTTGTGTTTGTAGCCCGTGCCGCAGCGTTTTATAGAAAAGGGCAAGTGAATAAGCTCCCTCAGGTGTCACTCAAATTGACGTTCCTACATAAGATGTAAATTAAACACTGCGCCCCCTCATATTTAATCATTTTGGCAAGTATGCTGAAATTTTCCGGCGCTAAGCGACTAACAAAATCTTCGTGAGGAAACATAAATTGTCCATATCCCCTAATGATTAATAATTTAGGCAGGTAGGATTTGTACGAGGTGTTTGGAAAACAGGCAGTTGCTATTCTGGAAGCTTTGAATAATTATTTATTAGTTGCGTTGTAAGCTACCAGCGAGCATAAAGTAATATCTGGAATTCCTTGTTAATTTTGATTGGTTGTTACACAGGTTAATGTAATTATAATTGAACGTTGACTTAAAATATTAGTTCTCCCGCTTATATATAATTGACGTAATTTCGCAACGATATATGAGGAAAATTACATACCTTTCATCAAGGTACCAATGGTAGAGCGTGGGACTTTTACTTGCATTTTATATACAGTGCAGTAAATATATCAAGAGATCCAAAAAAAGCTGATCCTTAGCTGGCTGTGGAATGAAAAGTCACGTCTTTTCTAGACTAAAGGAATGTTTATGGTGTCAGATAAATTAGTTATCTTTTTTTGATACGAATCTGACAGATTGTTAAAATGATTTTTAATACATTCCAAAGAGCGTTCATTATTGAATCTTATATAAACTGGAAGTGTTGGAAGGAAAGAAGGGTTTGGCAGGCCAAAGAAGATAGTATCTGATTTAATTAAAACTGTAAGACAACAAATTGATGAGGCTCCAAAAACACCAATTAGACATTTATGCCAGGAAGTTGATGATTTCAGTTACGGTACATGCCACACAATATTGAGACAAGCTTTGCATCTGCATGCTTACCGACTTATTTCCGTTCAGGAGCTTTTAGAACAGGATTATCCAAAAAGAGTTCAGTTTTGTCGTTGGTTTTTGGATAATCTCAATGAAGAGCAGTTAAATTTAACCTTTTTTACCGAAGAAGCCTGGTTTTACCTTAATGGGTTTGTTAATTCACAGAATTTGCGGATTTGGAGTAGCGAGAATCCACACGTTACAATTAAAGCTCCCCTTCATTCACATAAAATAGGAGTCTGGGTTGGAATGAGTCGTCGTAGGTTAGCTGGCCCAATATTTTTCGAAGGCACTCTAATTGCAGCAAGGTACAAGAACGAATTATTGCAATCTTTCTTAAATGAACTTCAGGATGATGAGCTACGGGATGGTTGCCGCAACAGGATGCCGCAACAGCTCATGCAGCTGCAGATACAATTAATTTTTTACGCGAATATTTTGATGACCGAATCATTAGTGGGAATACTGCAACACCCTGGCCCCCTCGCTCTTGTAATATTACTGTTTTGGCCTTTTTTCTTTGGCCCTATTTGAAAAACACCATTTCTAATATTCTAGTTAATGATTTAAACGAACTGAAACATAGAACCGAAGAAAACTGTCAAGAAATTAGCAACTCACCTCAATTATTCAAAATGTTTTTGAAGGTACGAGATGACGAGTTCAGAATTGTTTGGAGGAAGAAGGCAGATATTTTCAACATTTGTTGTGATCATTACATTAGTTCAGGTTTATTCATTTCTTTTACTGTTGCTCAGTAAAAGATTTCTGCACCTAAAAATGACGTTTCATTAGTATTTAATTCCAGCCAACACAACCTAACCTGAAATTGACATTACAGACATTCCTTTAGTCTAAGAAAGACGGGACTTTTCATTCCACAGCCCGCTGGGGATCAGCTTTCTTTGGATCTCTTGATACTAAATGAATATTATAGAACTCTGAGTATTCTGACGTAAGTCTCAGCAATACTTACAAACATTTTTCGAAGATAAGTTGACTCAAATTTATCAGAGAATCAGTTTGGTTTTTGGAGGAACAGAGGAACAAGAGAAACTATTCTACGTCTACTAATACTAACCGAAAAAACTATAAGAATTAACAAACAGCTATATATTGCTTTTGTAGATTTGCAAAAGCATTTGACAATGTAAACTGGAAACTTCTGCCGAAAACGTTAGAAGATTACGAATCAATTATGGAAGCAGGCGTAAAAGTAAGAGATCAAGAATTGGAAGAAGTAAGCAGTTATGATTATTTGGGACATATGATAACCTTAGGCAAAGAAAATGAAACTAAAGAAGTCTACAAAAGAAGAAGGTTAGCATGGGCTTGGAAAGATGAGTAAGACCTTAAAAACAAGAATCTATTTATGTGTTTCCAATTTCGTTTATTCGTTCAATGTGTTTGCTTGTCCTAACCTAAGCCATTGAGGTTTTCGATTTGAGTTTTTTTGCTGTATTTGGAGGGGAATTAATGTTAGGTTTTACGTCCCTCCACCTACAGGTGCAGAAGGAGGTTATGACATATACGCTTATGCTCAGAAGGGCAACTACACTCAAATCAGGAAACCCAACGGGACACTTCGAAATTCTAAGACTCGCTTATCTAGAGCGAACCCTACGCCTTCTTGGATTTTGTGCCAATACAACACTGTTTCGACTAATCATTTAGAGTGACTATTCCAGACCGGCACGTGTGGAATTCAGGAGTGGGTTGCTCCAGTGCTATACGGATGGCTCGAAGATGGAAGGTGGAAGAACTGAAGAGGGGCTTTATGGTCCCCGTTTTCAAATTTTCGATACCATTGGTGCCAGAGCCACTATCTTCCAAGCTGAGGTGTATGCAATAAACTTTTAGACAAGAATAAATTTAGGAAACCCCATAGAAGTGCAACAATTGACATTCTTACAGACAGCCAAGCAGGTAAAGTGCAATGTTCAGGATTCGAACCTGAGCGACTTTGCTAGAATAGCTCCGGAGCTAAACGGCCACTACTCTACCGCGGTCCACTAAAAAAATATACATCTATATACTATACTTCTAATCTAAGCTTGTGTGGGAGTGCCTGAGCAACTGACTAACAATAACTACGTAGCTTTATGGTGGGTTCCAGGGCATGAGGCAGGCAGGCAACTAAAAGGTCGACGAACTCACAAGACGCGGAAGAATGACACTTTATATTAGACCTGAAACTTGTTGTGGTACACAGAAACGCAACACAAAACATGAATTAGGTTATGGTAGGAATAAATGAAAGCCTCACACTGGGAAAATACACCAGGACAACGCCAGGCAAAACAGTTTATAACTATTTCGCAAGCAAAAATGGCTTTGTCTCTGAGTAAGGTGGATCTCAGCACTGTCATCTGTTCGACGTTGGTAAACCTGAAGGCCAAATGTGATATTTATATAACGATACAGAGGGAATGGCAGAGCATGTCCCTTGCTTATGTAACGCTACCTGTAGACACAGTCAACATATTTTGGGCAAGGACATTATGACACCTATCGAAATAAGGGACGCAAAATCCAGAGGTAATATGTAAAGGTTTGCAAACCGCCTACAACTTCTCTAAACCAAGCAAGGGCTTATAAGTTACAAAACAACCATTCAAACGGTCGAAGTGACGGAAGGTATATTAAAGGCCGAAACGCTCATACCTAATAATAGTAATAATAA
>JABXWE010020400.1:0-21986 GCA_014611495.1 Limonius californicus | reverse complement strand
ACTTTTTAGAAGAAATATTAAATATTTAAAAAATAAGTTTCTCATTATTATAATTACTGGATGATATGATTATTTTTACAGAATACTTCATCGCCAAGAAAAATAGAAAATGTATACTATTTACTAATAAGTCTATTTTTAAAATTAACGATTATTTGATGCTTCTCTATTCAATATTAAAATTACCAATATTCGTAAAGATTTAAAAGTTTTGGCAATTACACATACAAAAATAAATATTGTATTGGAGGTCTATATAAAGTCAAGAGTCTCGTCGAGACTAACGTTCAATCAAAAAATACCAAAGTATTTTCACTGAAGGGGAAACGACAGGTTGGTGGTATAACATCAGCTGATAGAGGACTTCTTTCTAAATTTGCAGTGTCCATGTCGGCTGGTGGAACAAATATCCCACCGTTTGTTATCTTTCCAAGAAAACGAATGAAAACCGAATTCCAAGATGGAGCACCTCCTGGCACAGCATTTGCCTGCTATCCAACAGGATGGATGCAGACACACATTTTTACTGAGTGGTACAACCATTTTTTGAAATATGCAAAGCCCACTGCTGATGACCCACTGCTATTCATTCTTGAGGGCATGCGACACATGTCAAGAATATTGATTTCATTGAGAAAGCACGACAAAATCATACAACAGTTGTTTGCTTACCGCCTCATTGTAGCCACACGTTACAACCCTTAGATGGGGCCATTTAATAATACATTTTATGTACAGGCAATTGTGAAGTACCTTAGAAACAACCCTGGAAGAGTTGATTCCTAATTCCAGGTGAGCAGTCTTCTGGGAGAAGCTTTTCTTCGTGCGACTATGGCATCTACAGCTATAAATGGATTTAGGAAATGTGGGATAGTTCCGCTCGATCCATTAGTCTTCTCAGACGTGGACTTTGTTACTGCAGAGGTGACGGATATTCCTTTGGACACCGAGGTTGAAGGATTAGTTGAACATGAGAGTGAAGGTAGAGTGGACAAAGATGGTGGAGAATATTTGAACGTTAGAAATCATAGCCACACAGCAACTGAAGTAGAAAGTAGTTCAGCTGGCTCGCATCCTTAAAGCAACCCCAAACAAGACTGCCTTACAGGAAAAAGTGAATGATCCTTTGCCAAACACATGTTTTGCAGTTGGCCCTAGTGACATTTTTTCTTTGCCTAAGTCTGCAATTTCTAGAAGAAAGACCATCCGAAAGAAGGGCAAAGCTGCTATTGTAACTTCAAGACCCTTCAAAGCAGAACTTGGAGATAAAAAAGCTAAAAAGCAACAAGAAGAAGAAAGAAAAAAGGAGAGGAAGCTAATGAAAAGTCTCCAGATGAAAAATAAAACATCGAACAGAACGAAAAAACAAACTGAAACTCGACGAAAATTGTTTGCACAAAATTTTGAATCTGATGAAGATAGTGACACTGTATGTTTTTACTGCAACGAGAATTATTCAAAATCAGTAAACGAAGGATGGATACGATGTTTCGGTTGTTACAAACGGGCTCATGAAGTGTGTGCAGGATGCGACGAAGGTGATAACGATTTCGTTTGCGAACATTGCAAGTAAATTTCTCAAATAAATAACAGTTTCTTTTTGAAAAAAAATATTATTCCATATTCATCTATTGTTAATTGTGACATTAATATTGATTTATAATAATTAATAATATAAATATAGTTTGATTTTGTATGTAAACGTGTTTACTATTTCAAATTTTTTTTTTCGGGTTAAAATGGCCACCCCGCTTTACAAACGTTGAAAACAACAAAAATTGCAAAAATATCTTTCAAAATATTGTTGATATATTGATGGCTATTGATTCTGCACTAAAGAAACTACATGCTAAATACTTTTTAAATTGTATTCCTTTTTAAACAAGCAAACCAGAAAACATTTTGTCTTAGAGTGGCCACTTTACCCCAGTCTCCCCTACTCTTGGGGAGAATATCTGACGTGGAATTATTGATAACATGCTCATTGGTCCATTCGTTTTTGAGAACCATTTAACCGCCGACAGATATTTAAATATTCTAGAAGATCATTTAGGAGGATTGTTAGATGATGTCCCTCTGACAATCAGATATGGTATGTGGTACCAGCACGATGGAGCCCCTGCGCACTTTGCGTTAAGTGTAAGACAGTTTTTGAATCAAAGGTTTGAAGGACTTGTAATTGGTAGAGGAGAACAGCACCCCTGGTACCCAAGATCTCCGGACTTAGCTTGTTTAGATTATTATTTCTGGTGTCATATAAAAGATATGTATACCAAACACTATCAGAGACTGTTGAAGATTTTAGGAGACACATTTTTGAGACAGCAGAACTAATTCTGAATAACAATGATATGTTACGTAGGGCAACCAGATCTCTCTTAAGAAGAGCCAGAATGCGTCTCCAGAGCAACGGTGGCCATTTTGAACAATCTTTATAGTAAATTTAATATAAAATAGAAATAAATATTGGCTTTTCTGAAACTGTAATTATTTAATAAATACTAATTTAACACTCTGTATTTTGAAAACGGTTTACTTTAGGGCATAACTATATTGAATTTTTAACAATATTTGGTCTGAAGATTACGTACACGAAGTAGTCACCTCACGTCCTGGGACACCCTGTATTTGCTACAATAATTCACCTTTCAGTAAGATAGGCAGTTAAAGAAAGGTCATACAATTTTGTGTTTCTTCTGTGCTAATAAATTTTAATGAACCTCTGCCTACAATTTTCTTACATTTTCTATGACTTCCGTTTACTTTTATCTATTACATTGCTTAACAGTACAGACCTTCTGCATAAGTATCTAAAATTAACATCCGATTTATCTTCTAGGTGCATTGCTATGAAAAAGTTCAAATACTTGTGGAATATCAATTTTCATGTTTAAAGCTCATATTGTATTCTTGAAACTTGCTTCCGTTTGAAAACAAGTTCGAAAATCTTTCTGTCAGAACTTTTGCAGCAAAGATTTGTTAAGAAGTTTGAATTATGCTGCACATAAAACTTTACGTATGCGAAGAAGGTAAAGTAAAACTAACTGCTCTTAAAATAGAGTTCTGGAACCAGGACTTGAGCTATCGCTGCCATTAATGACTGTGAAAACTGAGTTTGTATAAGAGGTCCTCTTGGAACGTAAAGCTCAATTTAGATTACACAATTATCTTCTTCAAATCTGTTTAGTGTCATGACATTAACATAATTTTGTTTGTCGTTACAGGTACCTTCTGATATCAGTTTGTATTTGCTACTTTAACGACTTCCTAAGTAACAATTATAGGAAATCATATATAAACTTATAAAGAGGTCGAATGAAATATTTACTCTCATACTTACTACTACTACTACTCATATTTGGCTTTAAAATAGGCAGAAGAAAACCCGAAATTGTAAACAAAAAACGTTGGGAATTATTTAATAGTTTCAAAAATGTCTAGAGTTATTATAGTGCCGTTGAACTGATATTCATCTTCTGAACTTAATATCTTTTAGAACAGTTTATTGCGCCTGATATAGTACATAGAAAAAGATGAAAAATTGACTAAAAAGATTTATCTCTTTCCGCTTTATTACGCCATTTTAGATTTGTAGAAATAAGAATGAGGACATAAGGAACAGGAGGAATTTAAATATGATACTTTTTCCATAATATTACGGCTGAAATAATTCTCATGAAATGACGCATTTGACGTCTAAAGGAACAGATCGCTTACTAAGGAGAATCATCAGGCAATCGTAATATTAAATTTTTTATGTGAAATGTAAGAACGTCTCATTTAATATCAATTTTTGCGAAAAACGCCGAGAGACTAATAACGAAACATCATGTGACGTGAGTAACAACACAGTTGGGCCTTCCTTCCTATACTAACGGTTTCTCATTCTCTTGATATGCCTCACGTGTAAATTAAATTGGCAATATATAGTTACCCATAAAACATGTCGGGTATAACCGAAACGAAGTTGTTTAAATCCCGTAAGCATCACCTGGTTCGTCAACAAATTTTATTGGTGCCAACTTGCGATCCCAATTTATTATTTGTAGCGTTGGAAGGCTTTATATTGATCTACTCTCGTTACCCTGTCCAATTTATCCTGACGTAATTTAAACACGGACTATACCTGACGCGCCTGGAGAATTCTCAACTAAAACTAACTCCGAACTTTTCAGGATGCGTTACCCTGTAAGGATTGAAAAAAGCCTTGTGGTTGCTTGACAAAACTCTTTTCAACGTACCCTTTTCTAACCACTGAAAACGTTACTTGGTTGCTCTTGTATCTGTAAACGAAGTACGCTTTTAAAGTTGACGGAATAAGGTTTATATATTTTACACAACCTTTTTTTTTAGCTTACTTTACAAAACTTTCCAGACAAAGATTTTAGGGACATGAAAATGAAAAAATTGGCCTTTCGTATGTATTATTCATTTTACAATCTCGAATCGTTTACCTATTTTATTTTAATCTGCTTTCTTCGGATTTTTTCACAGTCTAAAATATATAAGAGCGGTTAAAGGGGTGCTGATAAAATGTGAGTTGAAGAACCTCAGATTTAGACGTCAAGGAAGTAGAACATAATATTGGAAACAAGTACGAGCAATATTGGTAATGAAAAGCCATGATGTCTAATAGAGAAAGTAAAATACAGTGCAGTGTAGGGTTTTTCATGCGTGTGGATCTGAACACCGACAGCCGTGATCCCGACAGCTGAAATCCCAAGAGCTGAAATCCCGACAGGCCACAATCTCGCAAACAAAATCCCGAAAGCTAATATCTCGACAAGCCAAAATCCCGGCAGCCGAAATTGCAGTAGGTGGTTATTTAATAAGTCCGCGGTGTACAATTGCAAAAACGGACGTTGTTTTCGATTAACAGAGAAAGGAGAATTTCAAGTGTTGTAGGTAATCGTAATAATTACGAAATTATGGACTATCTATGTGGTGTTGCACATACTGTAAATTTTTAATACTTTCTTAAAATTATTGTAATACCTAAATTTAAATTTAAAGTAATAAATGTTTAGTTATTACTCAATTCTTATGAATTTTAGTTTCTTTATTTCAGTTACACTATTTATTAACATAATATCTAACTCGGTATTTCGGCTTGTCGAGATTATGGCTTGTCGGTATTTCGGCTAGTTGGGATTATGGCTTGTCGGGATTTCGGCTGGCGAGATTTCGGGCGGCGGTATTGCGGCTGTCGAGCTTCTGACCGGCACCGGTTTCTAATAACACTAAACAGTGAAACCATCTTTCCGTTGCAACAAAATGCAGCATGTTCGCATGCAGCAAACCAGAGTTTCAATAAAGATTCCACTGAATCGTCTTTTCCAATGCCATTTCTTTTACTGTTTAAATTGTCATTTTCTTTGCAGCGTCTTGTATTACAGCACGTTTTTTTTTAATTTATACAAAACTGATTGTGAAATGTTTAATTGTGCTGCTGGTCTAGAATGTTACTTATTTGTTTTAGACTAAGACCTAGTCCCTTCTTTCCGTCAACTATTGTAGAGAGTTAGATTAGAACTGAGTTGGTTGCTGCTAACCAGCCTGCAGGCTGTTACTTACGAGAGAAAGAGAAAGACAAAGAACAACAATGCAACGAAATTGTGTTTTTACTATGTAATCGTATACGTTCGGTCCGTTCTTTATGAAAGCGATAACAATACCCGAAGGATAACATTATCTGTCATTCCAATAACCGGTGTACGTGTACTGTATTAATAATTAGCAGGCTTATGATAATTATGCATTTTCATATACGCATATGCAAGAGTTATTTTAGCAATTTTATACAATAAATGCTTATTTTGAAGGCTTCCAGTATAAGTTACATATTTCTACAAATGTTGATTTTAATGTAATTTTTTTGAAGGTTTTAGGTACTTTCAAAGCAGAACAGCATGATAACACAGCTGTTTACATTTTTAATTGAATATTCCTAATTTTTAAGATTAATCATTTCCATAGAACCAAGCTAATATTTTAATAGCAAATGGAAATCCTTCTTCATCTCCCGTGCGGAAGGTTGAGAGTTAAAACCGCCGACTCGAAGCCTGGCGGAAGGCCTACCCCGTCGCTTTAAATAATTGAGTACCTGCGTTCCAATGAACAAGGGGTAATAACACAGTTGTCTAATGTGTGATGCTCACCACAATACCATTTGGGACGCAACAACCGGGTGTGAGAGCAAGGATAGGAAGCTCTGAACTTCCGCCTTGCAGGCCAAACCCCTTCCTGAGGTCAGAGCCTCACCATTATTACTTATTATATTTGCATGCATGCATTCCAAATTTTAAGTTCATATGTATTCTGCTACATATTTAAAATGTATTACAAATAAAGCTCTAGAACTAATAATTTACAAGTACATCTATTTATTAATGTATGCGCTTGTAACATTTAGCACATGTTTCTGCAATAGCCTAGCACTAAGAGTCATGATTCGAGCTCTCAAGACCTGAGATTCAAATCCCGACGTGTTCTAGTTTCTTTTGTGACAAGAAATAGCGCAAAAACTGCCATCCACAACTTACGACGTGGGCGAATAGCACAAATTATGCAGGAATATAATGAAACAAACAAACATAAAAAATAAACGAAGCTTAAAGCGCAAATAAAAGGTCAAAGGTAATTTAATTCTTACGTACGAACTAAAGCCTTCAAGGTTCAAGAACAAAATTATATATTAAACATTTCCCAAATAAAGTTTCCATTTATTCAAATGAAAACTTAGTAGATTATAATTGAAATTTTAGGTTTAAAATGCATATTTCGAATTTCAAGTTAAAGTCTATGTTCAGATTTTAAAAACATAAAATATCAAACAAATTGTTTGGAAATTAATGTTCCATAATTTCATGCGGGGAAATAACTTAATATTTCCTAAATATCTGAAAACAGAAAGTTCAGGTAAACGCAGATTTAGCTTATAGGACAAAGACGGCATTCGTTGGGAAGGTACTTAGGAATTCAGTGGACATTTCTTGGAAAATAGTACGTATTTGGGAATTTTGCTGATTCTTAGAAGATATCGTTATTGTGTATTTAGTGCTTACCAGAGGGGTTGATACGTTTTCAGTTTATTTTTTGCGTCATTCATTTCTTGACACAGCTGCAAGTATCAACCCGAGATTTGTGAAAATGCCTGAAGTTGGTAGTTCAAAAACCGATTTAATTAAGAAGTGGTTGAAGCTGCACGCATGCTCTAAATATGATGGCAGTGTTGTGTTTTGTACCGTTTGCACAAAAGAGGCATGTATCCTGTTATTTTAATTTAATAAAATATTACCTCTATTTAAACATTGGCAACCCAAACATCCCTTAAACATCAATCATGGGATTTAAGAATTAAATTAGAGATGTATTTAAGGTCATATTTCAAAGAAATCGGCAAAGCTCCCCTCAATTAGTAGCCATATCCTATAAACTCTAGTAAATTATTGTACTCAGTTATTGTTTTTACAGATCAACGTTAATGAAGTTTCAACTTTACCTGCACGTAACTATTGGCCCTCATCAAAAAGAATAAATAATGCAAACGAGCCACAAGAACAATTATTGGTGAATTGTTTAAACAAAAACAAAAATTATAGCAACTTTAATGGCCATTTGTGTAAAATGATGATATCGTGCAACATTCCATTAAATAATTTGGACGTTCTAGTATTTAAACAATTCTTGGAAAAATATGCAAAAGAAAAAGTCGTTTCCCGGCGAACAGCTTCCAGAACGCACATTCCAAAATTATACGAAGAAAATCTTCAAACAATTAGGGACACTATTTCGATTTCAAATAATTATATTTGGTTTAGTGTTGCCGATACCACCGACGCCAAAGGAATATATATTGCGAATTTTATTGTAGGTGTCTTGAACGGAAATCCTTCTTCCAGCTCGTTAGTTGCTGTTAAACAACTCGAAAAAACCAACCATTTGACAATTTCACGTTTCGTCGATGAAATCCTTTCATTATTATATTTGCCAAATCAAATTCTATCACAGAGAATTTTATACAAGTAACTGATGATGAACATAGCTCAAGCTGGTCAAAACCTAAATTTTTTTTCCTAATATAATTCAAGTAACCTGTTTGGCTCGTTCAATGAATAGAGTTGTCGACACAATTAGAGACGAGTTTCCTTTGGTGAATAAACTAATTCATAACGGGAAGAAGGTATTCCTAAAATCACCAGTTCGCGTCGAAGTTTACAAAAAACGGCAAAGGATGTTCCCTTACCTCCACAGCCAATCCTTACCAGATGCGGAACGTGGACTGAAGCCGCTCTATTTTATTGCGAACATTATAGTGATTGTAAAATTGGTGTTAACTCTTTTTATTGAAGTTGTGTTCAGTCTGTAGCAGATGGTCAAAGTATTTTGAAAAATTCTGAATTAGAATCTCAATTATTCTACATAAAGGCTCATTTTTTTGAAATTTCCAACGTTATTAATAAACTGAAAACAAAAAACTTCCTTCTCGTGGATTTTTTAGAATTATTCGAAAAGTTCATTCCATCCTCTATAATAATAAAAGTAAAATATGTAAAAAAATTAGTATAAAATTGACGATTTAATTCAGAAAAACAGCGAACTTTCAACTCTAAAACTGAATAAAAATATTTTAAATGGAGATTTTTTAACAATGACTTCAACCACGAATGTTTCGGTGTAAAGAAGTCACATTTGTTTGAATATTGTAAGGCAACCAGTTGACTGTGTTCACAGGTTGACAAGTAAATGACCACACACAGATAGAGGTTATTCGTCGAACTAGAAAGCTCCTAGCTAGTTTCGCTAAAATGATTGCGGTTAGTTTTAGAAAATGCCGATTGTCAACTGTGTTCCGTTAGTGATGCTCATTTCACCTTGCTCAAATGAAAGCCAATCATTCACTAAAAATGAGTGGTTGATTATGTTTTGATGACGATATGTGCTTATTCCTATCTATTTTAGTTGACCTGACAACTCAATAGCTAATCGTACGTATATGATGGTGAACAAGTTACAGACTCCGAATAATAACATGGTTGATCTCATCCAAATAATGTAGATCAGTTCATTGCCTTTAAATTATGGTGACCAGAGGACCGCCCCCAAACGAAAAAGATGCAGTAACCGCATCCAGAAAGCACAAGCAGTTAATTTCATACCAGTAATAGCGGTTACTTGCTTTCGTCCACATGTACGCCGCCAGTTATCTGTGCTGAGAAGACAATGGAAATTTATTAACGCAATTGTTGACCATGTGTAGATAGCGCTGCGCAAGTTACAGAAGTCAAATACAAGCGCAGTTGATTTCATTTAAATAATGGAATTCAGTTAAGCGCCTTCTAATAACGATGACCAGAGGCCAGTGCCCAAACGAACGTGATTAATTAACTTAGCTCGAGAGACTTCATCCAAATGATAGCTACTATAGATGCAGACCGCCAGTCGTCTGTGCTCAGAAGACAATGGAAATTAATGATGTAGTAGTTGACCATTTGTAGATGGCGGTGCTCAAGTTACAGATGTCAGATAAAAGCGCAGTTGATCTCATTTGAATAATGGAATTAAGTTAAGCGCCTTGGAATAACGATGACCAGAAGACAGGCCTCAAAGGAAAGTGATTAGTTAACGTCCTCGGGACACTTCATCTGAATGATAGCTACTATAGATTGCATATCAATAGGGTAATCCCTTGCCTTCGTCTAAATGCAGGCCGCCAGTCGTCTGTGCTCAGAAGACAATGGAAATTAATGATGTAGTAGTTGACCATTTGTAGATGGCGGTGCTCAAGTTACAGATGTCAGATAAAAGCGCAGTTGATCTCATTTAAATAATGGAATTCAGTTAAGCGCCTTCGAATAACGATGACCAGAGGACAGGCCTCAAAGGAAAGTGATTAGTTAACGTCCTCGGGACACTTCATCTGAATGATAGCTACTATAGATTGCATATCAATAGGGTAATCCCTTGCCTTCGTCTAGATGCAGGCCGCCAGTCGTCTGTGCTCAGAAGACAATGAAAATTAATGATGCAACAGTTGAACATATGTAGATGGCGGTGCTCAAGTTACAGAAGTCAAATAAAAGCGCAGTTGATCTCATTTAAATAATGGAATTCAGTTAAGCGCCTTCGAATAACGATGACCAGAGGACAGGCCTCAAAGGAAAGTGATTAGTTAACGTCCTCGGGACACTTCATCTGAATGATAGCTACTATAGATTGCATATCAATAGGGTAATCCCTTGTCTTCGTCTAGATGCAGGCCGCCAGTCGTCTGTGCTCAGAAGACAATGAAAATTAATGATGCAACAGTTGAACGTATGTAGATGGCGGTGCTCAAGTTACAGAAGTCAAATAAAAGCGCAGTTGATCTCATTTAAATAATGGAATTCAGTTAAGCGCCTTCTAATAACGCTGACCAGAGGACAGTGCCCAAACGAAAGTGATTAGTTAACTTCGCTCGGGAGACTTCATCTAAATGACAGCTATTATAGATTGCATATCAATATGGCAATCACTTGCCTGCGTCTAGATGCAGGCCGCAAGTTGTCTGTGCTCAGAAGACAATGGAAATGAATTATGTAGTAGTTGACCATTTGTAGATGACGGTGCTCAAGTTACAGATGCCAAATAAAAGCGCAGTTGATCTCATTTAAATAATCGAATTCAGTTAAGCGCCTTTTAATAACGATGACCAGAGGCCAGTGCCCAAACGAACGTGATTAATTGACTTGGCTCGGGAGACTTCATCTAAATGATAGCTACTATAGATTGCACATCAATATGGCAATCACTTATCTTCGTCTAGATGCAGGCCGCCAGTCGTCTGTGCTCAGAAGACAATGGAAATTAATAATGTAATAGTTGACCATGTGTAGATGACAGTGCTCAAGTTACAGACGTCAAATAAAAGCGCAATTGAGCTCATTTAAATAATAAAATTCAGTTAAACGCCTTCCAATAACGATTACTAGAGGACAGTGGCCAAAGGAAAGTGATTAGTTAACCTCGCGCGACAGACTTCATCTAAATGATAACTAATATGGATTAAACATGAATGATAGCGATCACTTGCCTTCGTCTAGATGCAGACCGCCAGTCGTCTGTACTCAGAATACAATGAACAATTAACGACATAATAGTTGACCATTTGTACATAACAGTGTTTAAGTTACAGAGTACAAATAAAACCACAGTAGAACTCTTCCAAATAGAGGCGACCAGTTGATCGTATTTAAAAGACAGCGTTCACTTGAGCGCTTCCAGATGATAATAGTAATTGAAGTAATTAAATTGACGAAGAGCAGTAAACATGATCAGTTGATTAAACTGACAGTTCAGTGCTTTCAGATAAGCTGCTAAGATAACAATGATAACAACAGACAACGTCTAGATGAAAAAGAACAGTTCGCCTCACTCAAATAAGTACGAGTACTTGACCACACTCAAATGAAACAATTTTATCAACGTTCCTTTCACGGCTGCTTATCATCCACCTTGGGCGATTTTATTAATCTCTTTCTTTTAAGCACTTTTCCTTCACCTGCTAAATTTTATTTTTGCACGTTTACGAGGATGTTCGCCTATTAATAATTGTTTATTATGCACACTTTAATTAAAATAGTTTGAAATTCTAAACGTTAACAAGACCGTTTTCTCTCGATAGTTGATAACACTCAGGAAAGCCCTTAAAGTTATTTTAAAAAAAGCAAAGTTGTTTAACCACATCACGTAGAAGCTACTCGACAACTTAACGAAGTAATTAAAGAACTTTGCCCTAAATAAATTGGAGCGGTGTCACCTAAAATCAGGAAACTGAATTACTGCTGTCTCTGTTATGAAGGCGTGATGTGCATCTGCAACCATGTCGGTTATTTATAGTTTATGGAACCGCATCAGAGACGCTAATCACGACTATTTATTATGAACCTGCAAAACAGCACTCAAGGGGCAAGCTCAAAGCTCTTATTATTAGGCCCAAATATAGACCTGCTTACACATTTGCTTAGGCACATATTGTGGGTAATCTAAATTATAATTTTCCAAAGTAGTAATTTAATTATTAAAACCGATTTAGGACAATTTTGCAACTTTGTAATTTGGGGTCTACTGGGAAAGCTTCCGAACTCAATAGGGCGGGGAATTAGTTTACCTGCTGGAAAATTTAACAGCGGTCTAGAAATGTTAGGACTTAGATAGCCCAACTTTAATTAGATGATAATAATCGATATGATTTCTAAAGTGAGTGCCGTCGCATCATAATTGTTAATTCTTCTAGTCTTGAAATAATACTTAGTACAAATTATTCATTTTTAAAAATTAAAGGTCTGAGAATGCGATTTTTAAATACATTCAAGAATTGCTTTAAAATCATCTTTTCAGATTAAAATAGTGCGTTCAAGGGTGAGACTTTGACGTCAGAACTTGATTGTTTGTGCATTACTGAACATCTGTTCTATCCATCAAATGGATTTCGCGATGGCAGAGGTGAAGATTAAATAAGTAAACTAAATCGTGATGACAGAAATAATTTTGTTGGTTCGCTTCAGCAGCAATTACCTGCTGGTTTTTGAAAGTACTAGTTAAAACAAGAAGTAGAAATAGAAATAGAGGAGAAATAGAAAAATACTTTTTTCTATTTCGGTTTTATAAAGCCGTTCTAAGCGCACTGTTTTAGCTTAAAAACAGTACGTTAAGGAGGCCTACAATCGTACTGTTTTTAGTTTGTTTTTTTACGATGTTGGTAGTTCGATTAAATTTGAAAGTTTGAAATGTCAGTTTCAGCCACCTGTCAGTGCTACCATAAGTGTTTATAAAAACTCCCTAGTAATCGATTTGACGTAAAATTTTCTACATAAATTTATTTAAAATACTCTTAAACTTCCTCAATAGAAAAAATAGTATAAAGAACACGTTTCATAAGACCACTTGTCGCACTCGTCCGCTGAAAAACTCGACGCTTCGCGTCTCGTTTTTCAAACTTGGACTCGTGCGTTAAGAAAAGGCCTTATGAAACTAGTTCTTTAATATACTATTTATGAACATGTACAGGGTACATGTATGTACATGTATGTATTAAAATTGGCTAAACTATTTAGAAAATTGAACTTGCTTGTAATAAAAATAGGTGTTCCATCTAAATTATTAAATGTAATAGATGAAGGCTAAGTATTATAGTATTTAGTAGAAAATTAGACGAATTCCCTTTGCCAACTTTCCACCCTAGCTGAGATATCACTGGGTGTAGTTTATAAAGCATCGTAGGCTAGAAGTTAACGCAGTAAACATCTAGACTGAATTTTTAGTTAAAGAACATCGAATTTTTAAAGGCCGTTGGCGCCCTGTTGCGTTTCAAACCAGCAAGGCATCCTGCCTACTAAATCTTTTCCTTACTCTTCTGATGGAAGTCTTCTATGTTTATGGTTCTTAAGAATTCGCAACAGAGACATAGGAGAGAAGATTGCTACATCTTGTAAGAGATCAAGCATAGAGAAAGAGAGATAACAGCACTAATAAACACCATTCTAATTAAAAAAAATTCTCTGATAGTTATTAAATGCACGATATTCAATAAAGTGTTCATTCATTCCTACAAGTCGGTGGCGTCGGCAAACTAATTTGCGGGCAGCTATATTGACGAAATATCTTTGTGAGAAAGGAAAATTTAAATGGCAGCAATTAATTTAAACACAAGGTGTTTCAAAATACACCACCAACTTCGGGAGCTGATTTCTTAGATCATTTACATAAATAAAATGCTGAAGATGCGGGTCTGAAAACGCTTCGATACGGAGCTACAGCTATTTGAAGTTATACCTACCCGATTTGTTGCCTTTTTTACAACTTTAACACTTTCTATTTATGTCATTTGTCATACAAAATACACAAAAACAAAATAACAATTAACTAACAATAAAACGTTATTATTACAATTCATTAAATACTAAGCTTTGTCTGTTTATTTATTGGTTTGTTTCTAAATTAGAGGAACTGTTCGAAATCATTTAATTCATTGCAAAGATGACATCCATTAACCAGTGCTTCACGAACATATTAGAATCTGGGTGTTTGTTGAATCATATTACTATATAACACTCATTATCATTTTCCATAGATGTTGTATAAGCTTTATAGATGCTTCGAAAGGAAAACAAAAATTCAGAGGATTTAGATCAGACGACTTCTATGCCCAGTTTCGGTTTCCCCGTTGGGGTAGGTGACATCTAAAAATTGCCTTGCAGTAAAATTAAAATGCGTTGGCGCACTATCATGCTTGTTTTCATGCCAATATTAGGATACACTTTTCCTTAAATATCGCAAACAGCACATTTTACAGAAAAATCTGATGGGCTGGTCTTGGTAAACGATTAGGTAAAATATAAGACACTACCAAAACATCACGAATAATATCAAACTACATATTAAAGCTTAACAGGTTCTAAAAAGCTGCTTGCATTGTAGTATGGGGAGTTTGGTGATGCATTGATAGTTATTATCAAGATTAGTAACGTCATGTCTTAAAGAATTTGTTTTATCCATAAACAGTATTGTTGTCGCAAATATAGGATTTTGAGCTAAATGGTAAAAAGTTTGGGACATTTCATGCCGTCTCAGATTATCATTTAGTTTTAGTTATGAATTTGTTTGGTCTTATGCTTGAACCATCCGCAAGTATGGTCTCTTCTAAATCCACAGCACGAATAGTATTCCTGACAGACATTTTTTTGTGTTTTCAAAGAGCCATTTTCTTGAAGACATTGTTTTACTGACGCAAATGTAATGTTATGTTGTTGAAGTCGAAAAGGAAACCTTCCTCTGTAAAGGCATTGCGGTTCTCGCCCATTTTCATTTGTAGTATCATAAGAAATGAGCATATAAATTAATCTTTCCTTATTAATTAACGTTATATTGTCTAAAATTTAATTACTACACAATCTTACAAAAATGGAAACAAATCTAAGAGCTTACAACAAACACTGATGCGTTTATATTTGAATCTCAATTTGATTACAAATATCTTTACAATTTCACTACAAATTTAACTTTGTAACTCCATAGGTCTGTGAATCCATCACAAAGCGTTTTCGGATCGATATGTATAACAAATATTTTCATTAATGTCCTAAGCAATTACCTCCCTGGGTCATGTCATGAATATTTTAATAACAAACACCGTAACGAATCAACGTAATTTAAAGTAGAAGTTCAAATACAAGACCTTCCACATTCTGTGTGACCAGCCGCAACTGTTTAGCAACAACTTTTCTGGTAGGTAAATCGGGAGACAAGAACCGTAAACTAGGAAGTAAACACCAATTTAAAGCCAGACATTTAGAAGAATTTGTAACATTTAGCTCAAAGACATTGTAATGGTGTGATAAAGATAAAGAAAGCATTGAAGACCATTCTACAAGATTTTTCTAAATGGTGAAGCAGGATTTGAAAGTACATATTATAGTGAAAGAGCGAGAAAAGTTTGGAATGTTTAATGTTGTTAATTACTTATCGTAGTATATTTCATATTTAAATATTGGGAGTGTCTAAATGAATGTAGAGAGGTAAGTGTCTTTGAAATTTGCCGCTTTTTTCATTCTAGATATGCTCAGCTGGTCGCATAGCGAAACGCTATTGGTGCCCGTGAAAACAGTCATCAAAGTTAATCAACAAAATCTCGGGTCACTACTAGAATGAGCTTAATGGTACAACAACAGCCACCGACAGTGCTTGGAAGGGCGCATTAAAGCCGTTGGACCCGGCTACCAATACGGAGGCAGTCGTTAGGTCATGTCAGAGGCGCAAGCACGACTGAAAATTCTGACACCAGATTCTACCATGGCTATACGAATTATTATTATACTTATGTGAGTAATTACTAAAGTAATCCCTCGACTCAGTCAAAACTAAACTTGTAAACGGCAGAAAGGGGTGTGATATCGCTTCTGAAAGCTTTCTTTATTTTTCGTATAATAATGTTGTAATTTTATAGATTCTAAATAAATCAAAAAACGCAAATTTTTGCTAATGAAAAAGTCCAATGATAGATTTGTAATGAAACCCTCGCGTTTACTAGCTCCGGAACTTTTCATTTAAGATCTGTGTTACAGCATTACCATATGTTCTATATAAATGTAATTCTTAATCCACTTAGTTGTCATAAGAAAACATTATTGTTTACGTTATTACTATTATATAATTAATTATAATTAAACAATTTATATCTTGTAGTACTCGAAGCGTGAGAGTGTTCAGAAGATCTCCTTCGTTATTAAAATTTTTGGCACACTTAGTAGTTGCAGTGCCACTTTGACATGTTTACATTTATTCAAATAGTGACTTTTGCATTCGCATTATAATATTTAATTTTTCTAAATTAACTATCTCAAACGTTAAAAGAGGAAGTTATTCTTAGAATGCTGCTTATATTCAGATGCACAGCTACTTAAGTCCTTGTACTCACTTTGTCGCATATGCGAGGACAGCCTTTTAAGTTTTTACAAACCACCACTAAGTGGCGCTATAGAGATGCGTCATTACTAGTTTCGTAAAACTTGACATTTCTTATTGTGAAAACAGTGGGAGCTTAGAAGTTGACCGAGTAGTTTTTTTACAGTGAGCATTTAAAAAAAGCAATATAGTGAAATAATGGAATTTTCACGTGAAGGTTTTCCTTGGATGATTTTTTACGATTTTAGTAAAGCCCTAACTCAACAACAATGCATAGAATAGCTTCGCTCAACTTTTGGTAATGAAGTACCATCAGAAAAGACTGTATACAATTGGTTTGCAGAATTTCGTCGTGGTCGTTCGTCCGTCAGTGATGAATTTCGTGAAGGTCGACCAAAATTGGTTGATATTCCAAAAAACATTGATTCTGTGTGCAACATGATTGAAGAAGATCGGCATGTGACTTACAGTGAGATAGAGGCATCCTTAGGCATATCGAAGACTGCAGTACATTCGATTTTGCATAACCATTTAGCTGTGCAAAAGATCTGTTCTCGATGGGTTTCGCATAATTTGACCGACGCTAAAAAAAAAGGCTCGTGTTAATTGGTATAAGGAATGACAAAAAATTCTACCTAGGAACTGAAAAATTCGTGTACAACATCGTACCAGGTGACTAAACTTGAATATATTCGTATGAACCGGAAACTAAGCAACAGTCCATTGTTTGGGTGTTCCAAGATGAACCGAATCCCATAAAAGTTATTCGTTCGCGAAGGACTTCCAAGAAAATAATCGCTTGTTTCTTCGGTTGTACTAGACACGTCGCAACAATTCCTTTAGAGGATCGAAGAACAGTTAACGTTGAATGGTATACAACCATTTGTTTGCCAGAAGTCATCGACGAAATCAGGAAAAACAACCAAAAACGTCGCATCATTCTTAATCATAACAATGCCAGCTCCCACACAGCACGTCAAACAAATGATCATTTGAAGGAGAAAAGCATAGAATTAATGTCTCTTTGTCCGTATTCATTTGTTTTATCGCTAACCACTTCTTTGTGTTCCCGAATATCAAACAAAAATGAGTGGACAGCGAGTTTCATCACCTCAAGAAGCTGTTGAAGCCTTCGAAAATCATGTTTTTGAGATACCAACTGCAGAGTGGAAAAAATGTTTCAAGAATTGGTTTGAACGCATGCAAATGTGTATAAGTCTTAAGGCGAATATTTTGTGAAGCAATAAAACAGTACGTTCTAAAAAAAATTGTTTTTTCCTATTTCTTGTAAAAATTTAAAAAGCTGCCCTCGTACTAGACGAAATCACACCTCTGCTTTGCGTAGTTCTTTTAATCTCTCAAAGCTTCTATGAAAACAACTAAAGCAATAAACATAATTATTTAAAAATACACTTCTTCATACTTCCTGGCAGATAAGGGGGCGTAATACCGCCTCCTGATTTACATTACGAGCAAATGATGCCATCTCAGCATTAGTAGCGGCAATCTATTCTAATTTATGAAAGCTTTAAGTATAATTTAAGGGCTTCGTACCTTTTGTAATAAGAACGAGGCGGCCTCTCCTTACACCGCTTTAATGTAACTTTCATAAGTGGGCGTTGGCTGTTCCGAAAGTGTGGGCAAAGTAAAAGAAAATATCATCATACAAAGGGCTTGCATTTGAATTATTGCAATTAAATTGCATGGTGCATTGCAACTCGATCAATCATTGCAATTCCGATAAAAATAAAATTATATCCCCTAAATTGGTTTCAAGCCGGATGCTGCACATTGTGCAAATGACATTATTCGTTACGGCATTCTGGGTTTAAATTCGCTCATGAAACAGCAAACACGAATGTAATTTCATATAGAACCGATATTTCAAATTAGGGCAGTGTATTTGCTTAAAATTTAGGTTTGTGTTTGAGAAAGGGCTTCGATCCTCCTACGCTTTGGTAAGGCAATTAAAATTGTCCATTAAAAAGTGAACAAAGCGCTAGTAATTAAGACCATGCCATTTTTGCCTGATTCTTTTTCAAATAAAAGCTGACAGAAACATAAAATGACAGACTTGTAACTTAACTTTTCCTCGTAATGATTCTCGAACAGATATTATTGGGCGATAGTGATGATAGCTTTAAATTGGATATTTTCAAATTCCCTTTACCCATCAGAGAGTTTTAGTTTAATCTGATGTGATAAGCTAGCTGTTAATAACCATTAACGTCTATTTATGGTTCTGACATCTAGTGTAGCCCTTCAAGGGCAATTTATTCTTGCAGCTTGTGAACCAAACAAGCAATAATGGAGTTGACATTAAATGTTTCGTAACTTTTCCGTGTTTATGAAAAAGTTAACCCAAACAACTACTCCATTTTCTTCGCAAAACTTTGGGAAACGAATTTGTATTTGGCATTCAGCACAAAAATATTCTACAGTATCTGTTTTACGTTTCGCCAGCTGAAAAGCATGTAAGTGGTCACCTTGTAGAATTTAAGTTAAAAGGTCCGAGCGTCACTTTGAGGTTTTTAGGTACTACAGGTACTCTGAAGCCCTAGTTAATATTATCAAAAACAAAAAAAAAGTAAAACAAATTAAATTTACTTTTACTTTTGCTTAGCGTAACTTCTTGGAAAGAAAATTTTCCAAACAGCACTTCTAGAGAACATCATTCTTAATTAATACTTCAAACGCTAGAAAAGGAAACTATTACGATTATTTATGATTGTATTACAGCTAATTTCGATTTTCAGGCTGCTTAATTCGCTTTGGAATAAGATTAAATTCGTGAAAATTATAAATTATATATTTCAAAATAATTGGTATACATTTTCAGCGATTTCTGATGTTACAACCATTGGACATTTAAATCAGCAAAACATTCCGTTTATAAAAATATTAAATCATATCAAATATTAGCAAATATTGGGACGTTCATTGAAAAATACAAAAACCGGTGTATCTTCCAGTAAAACAGGCTTTTCTTTCTTCGATTAAAGTAAAGGCTAAAGTTAGTTTACATTCGGGATTGGGTTTTAATTTTCAACTCGAAGTTGAAACTTTAGTGGTTAACTTGAAACTAAAATATTATTTTTACTATATATAACCCACGCGCTAGAGTGGTCTAGTGGTTAGAGCACTGGGCTCCGGGGCGGAAGGTCGGCAGTTGAAACCCCCGACTCAATACCCAGCCGTTTTAAATAATTGGGTACCTGCGTTCGAATGAACAAGAGGTAATAATGCGGTTGTTTAATGTGTGATGCTCATCATATCACCACGTGTCATTAATTTGGCACAGAGCAACCGGGTACGCGAGCAAGGATACGGGAGCTTCGACCTTCCGCCTCGCAGGCCAAACCCCTTCATAGGGCGCAGAGCCTCACCATTATTATTATTATATGTAACTCAAGCCAGTTTTCGAGATTGTGTCTTTGATATTAAGAAATATCAATATCCTGCTTCCGTTCTGCTTGCTACAGTTTTTCCAAAATAAAGAGAAATATTTTTACATTTAGCTCCAAGAACATTAAGCATATATTGTACATTTCGACGAAACTAACTGATTATTATATGATTAACTAGCATACAAGTTAAGTTAATGCAAGACTCCATTCTGAATTAATCAATAATCAGTGAGTTAGTATGTAAGTGCATTCTTTTGATTTTGGTAACACTATACAACTACCAGACAACATGCAATCAATTTTTATAAACTAAATAAAGATAGAGGACAATCGATCCATTAGTTGAAGAATATAATCAAATTAAGGACCAATATAGCACCAAACGAAAGCTTAGCTTAAATGCGATTACCAGTCAGCAGGTAGCGTGTAATCTCTGTACAACAGCGTTGGTGTTTGCTGGTCGTATTTCCAACGATGCAACTTTTTATTGAAACTGGTATAATTATAATGTATATTATAAAATGTTATAACAAAAGTATCTAGGTAAGCTTAAATTAAAATTACCGGATGACCGACCATCTATTCCCTGAATATTGTTAAATATTTTATCCTTGTAATGAGCGCTGTTGTCCACTAACGATGTAGCTAATCACGTTAAATTTGTTTTTCAATATGAATCATTTGTTTTCGAAAGTATACTAATTTTGTTATTGTTCTGGGTAAATTCAGTCGTAATTTTGACCAGTCGCAGTTACATCATGGCAGTGGTACCGACGAAGAATAGATGTTGTAAATAGAAGTAGTGAAAGTGAGCAAAATTTAAGTGCAACAAACACGTCAGCATCTTCCCGTTGAAGCGCAGCAAATAATAACATTTATAAAAACTTAAATCCGAACTCGGGCAGCCAGTACGGCATTATGAAACGTATCGCAGAATTAACATTAGTCCCCTACAATACAGTGAGAAAAATTACAAACAAAGGGCGTGTTACACACCGCAAGAAAAGAATTTTCTAGAATTGATGTACGAATCAGGGAAACCGTAAGAGATAGGAGTACTATTTATAATTTTTATTAAAAGAAATTAGTTCCCACCGTAAGTGAAATATTTCAAGAAATTGTATATAAATGCACTTTCCTTACAAAAGTCCAGAAACATTACGGTGTTTCATAACAGATATGGGATTTAAATATAAATAAACGGCAATACATAATGGAGAGCGATCACACTGTACGGTTACGGGATGAATAACTTAAGATGATTAATTTATAATGTAAGCCAAATCGATTAATAACTTGGTTAGATGAAACATAGTATGATACTCATGACGTCATCAGAAAAGGTTGGACTGATAATTCAACGAAAAGTGTCATAGGTATTCCACCTAGGTACCTACTAGAGGAAAGCGCATAATAATTATTCATGCTGGTAGTGAAATTGGTTTCATTAACAAGTGTTTGAAATTATCAGCAAAATACATTAGCAGTTCCAACGCAGATTACCACCAATATATGAACGTCGAAACGTTTGAACATTTTTACTTCCCAATATTTCGGCAAATAGCGTGATTGTGATGGATTTTGCCTTATCTGCCTTATATGCGTTATCTTACCATTCCAGGCAAATTAAAAAGATACCCAACCATACCATACCACAACAAAAGCACATATTGAACAATTTTTAAATGAAAGATTGTTTCTATTCCTGGCAATGTGTAAACCAAACCAGCTTTGTTAAAACCAATAGAAGAACAGAATTTAAAAAATCATATTTTGTTGATGAAAGTACCATTGCAAACGGAAATAATGTTTTAAGATTACCCCCATACTTTTGCGAATTTAATCCGATTGAAATGATATGCAGAACTTTGAAGACAAACGTCAGAAAAAAATAAGTGGACGCGACTGCCTCCCTGGACTTTCCCATACTGGAAACTGTTCATATCATCTTTATTCAACAGTAGAGTTATTTTCCTCAAAACGGTTGTTCAAGTGCTATCCTAAAACCGTGCCTCGTAACGAATAGACTTACAAGGTTTGTAAGAAGTCCCGCCAAATATCTGCGGTGCCCCTTAATTTCCTTTTAATATGCAACCAGGCATACTTCATTCTCTACTATATACGTCGCGCGGTCTAACT
>JABXWE010020385.1:0-18753 GCA_014611495.1 Limonius californicus | reverse complement strand
ACGCCCCCTGGCGGCCATCTTGGAAATCTGAAAATATTTTCCGCGGTCTTCTTTTGGCCACTTTAGTTATAAATTTTTTTACCGCAAGTCTCTACGACGAATAGTTTCCGAGATACAGCACTTTGCATTCTTATCTGGCCACCCTGTACAGATTTGCATTGACATTTACTACATGTTCCTTAAACTCTATCAACAAGGGCCCTTCATGGCCGAAAAAAAAAGGTTAACATCACCTTTCCTGCAGAGGGTTGTGCTTTAAACTTCTTCGGTGGTGGTGAATGTTTCCACTACATCGACGATAACTTATTGGATGGCTTGTAGTAATGGCACCAAGTTTCGTCACCAGCAAGTATTGACAGAAGAAAGTCATCACCATTTTGCCTGCAGTCTGTGAGGTGATGCAAAGATAAGCCCATATCAAGCATTTTTGTTCATTAGACAAGAGAAGAGGAATCCATTGCGAACAAACTTTTATCTAACCCAGATTACGAACAATGCTATGGACCGATCCTACATTCACACCTACAATTTCTGAATGTTCTCTAATTGAAATTCGACGATTTGCTCTAATAAGGTCTTCCACTCATGCCATATTGTTCTCTGTTAATGCAGTACACCCTGCACCTGGTCGTGGCTCATCCATAGTACCGTCTTTTTCATTCTTAAATTTTCGGCACTATTCTTTCACAGTTGGGTACGCAATACTTGTGTTTCCATACACTGCTTGCATTCGCCTATGAATCTGCAATAACTGCACACCCTAGCGCATAAAAATTGTAGGACCTCATGCTGATCAAACTTGGAAGGATTTTCAACGACAAATGTCATTTCAAAATCGAAGTTTAGAAGTCAGAATCAAATTCAAACACCAGAAACTTATTAATGCGTTGCTTACAAACACTACTAACATTAATAAACGTCATTTGAATTATTGCATTTGTTGTTAAGGCTAAGTTGATCAAAGATGGGTTTCAGTTGATCAAATCTCGTACCTCAACAAATTTATTTCTTATTGGGAAGCTTTTCCTAAATTATATGTTTCAAATATATTGTGACTTATTATTGTTTCCAATTAAAGATTGAAAAACTTAATATTATTTCATTATATGTAGAGCAGTATGGGTACTGATTTTCGGAAAACGAAGCAGTACAATATGTAATTGTTCACACAGACATCTAGTGATGATAATACTGCATTTTTATTTTGCGCGGCTATAATACAAACCCTTTGAAAAACTAGCATCTTCCGGTTTTCAGGCCCAGGCACAAATTTACAAATTTATGAGTAACGAATACAGGTATTTTCCAATAACTGTTAGTTTCAACGTATGCCAGGAAGTCCAACGCAACCGCTGCAATATTTTGGATGTATTCAAGAACTGCTCTAACATGCATCCGTGTCCTTTTAAGAAGGTAAAGCTTCTAATCTAGATTCTAGAGTATAAAATGCAACGAGTAACTATTTTCAAACGAAATATTCTTGATAAAGTATATACAGGGTGTATCAGAAATAGGTACAAATATTTAAACCTGTAATATATTGGCTCAAGTAGAATTCAATGGTACTATTCATTTTTCAAAAATCATAAAGTTTATTTTTTTGAATTAAAAAATAAAATAAAATTTTGTTTGAGAACTGTTGATGATGTGATAAACTACGGAATTGGGAGGGGTCAAGGTTTAATTGAAGCAGTTGGACATTGTTGTAATTAGAATGCGTTTAAGAATTTCATTTACCGCTGAATTATGTTATGTAAATGTTTGCGTTTTCACTTTATCATGGTGTATAAAAATTATAAACAAGTGCTGCTTCATGAAAAAAGACTCCAAACGCATAAAGCATTTGAAAAAGTACTAATTTATTTCAGAATACCCATCATTTATTTAAATCAATTTTAACATAACTGAAAAAAACATAAAAAACAGTTTACTTCAAAAGTGAAAAGTGGATCACAATAAATGTTAAAAATGACGACCACAACTGAGAACACAAGCTTATGCACGTCAATGCATTGAATTACGAATCCTTGCGAAAACGGTAGGATTTTGCCGAATCCTATTGGCAGCGTCTTCAATGCGTACCCTTAATTCCCCAACTGTGTTCACTGGCGTAGAATAAACTAACTGTTTCATGTAGGCCCACAAAAAGAAATCACAATTATTTCCCGCAAATAAGAACAACATCAGTAAGTTCAATGTCCGTAAAATTTTCCATTTTGGTAGAAACGCTGCTTGCCAGCTTCAACAACAGACAGAATAGAAATTACTGACCTACCTAATAGTATTGGTTTGTGGCAGGTGGTAAAAAATCTTTTTGCACTTCTATCTTATTCTCCTTTGCATAACATGTCTTTAAACTCAAATTTTTGTTATTATCCTGTAATTGTAATTGTAAACAATTTTGGGTTAAGTTTGCAATTGTTATTTTCTCATATCTTACGGGTCTCATTGCCAAAGAATTGTATTTTTTAGTTTGTATATATTGTAATCTACCATCGGATTTAATGTTTGTACTTATTTCTGATACACCCTGTATACAAATCATTTGTATGGGATTCGTAAAAAGGTAAATGCTTTTTACAGGGATTTTACTACATCTATGGAGTGCCATTTACTTATGAATGTCTACCACCTTATATTCCCCATGGAAGATACAAAGCAGAATAGGCGTACTATAACAAGAATTTTGCTGCGGAAGTCCATGTTTATACGGAAGTAGTAGGTAAACCTACCAATTGGTTTGATTAAGGCTAATGTTAAGCTGAAAACAAATTTATGAAATTAAAAGTATTCAGTAACTATGCATTTTTCTTTTTAAGCGTATGGCACTTATTTGCGGATATGATTTATTCAGTTTTAAGTTTGAACAGTACAGGTAGAAAAACATACAATCCATTTAAATCTATATTTACGTGATAAATAGAAAACTATATATTACAATTAGATGCACAACATGCATTTTAAATCAATTAAATCCGATTTAAATAACACTAAAAACGTAAAGAAATATTTAATCAAGTATTTTCAAATTTAATTGTTCTCTATATAATTCTGTGCAAATACACAATTAAAACTATGCAACTAGCTGCAAAGAATCATTCTGGGTACGAGGAATGTTTAAATTTAAATAGGAACGTTTACATTAAAACCCTATCTGAAGACAATTGTAAATATTAAATTAATTGGAGGTTGGCCGTAACTCTTCTTAACATATCCATGGCAATTACTTCGCTATAATATTATATATACCAATCAAATTTCTAATGAATAGAAACGTAAACTTCCCAGAAATTGTACTAATGCACGAAAAATCAGTACAACGTTAATGTCTTTGTTCAACAAGACAGACGGGCAACAATTCGTCAAATTTCTAAAAATTTAAAGATTATTGTGCTAAAACATCACAAAAAACAAGTAACAGTATGGTAAGGTCAATGCCAGGTGGATTTTGCACTTGTTCTTCAAATAGCACGATTTGAATCATTTGCAAATTGCTTCTTCTTTACTGCAGCAATATAAGAAGGAGATTAATTTTTTGATTCAATTTTTGACAACTAAATTAACCTGCGTACATTAATATACTCTTGAGTCAAAACTGGCAATCATGTAGCGGAATCTCCAAACCCAAAGAAAGCAAAACTGTTGTTTTCACCTGGTAAATTTATGGCAATATTTTATTAAGATTTTTAGAGAGCAATATGTGTTGATTTCCTGGAGCATAATGTACAATTAATGCGGACACTTTTGGGCTATAAAGTTAAGCAGGTGATAAGGAACACGCGGAAAAAAAGTCCTATTTGCTTCCTCCTAGACAACGCTCGCCTTCATATCGTTCCAAGATCAATTGAAACTATAAATAAACCTTAGTGAGACATTGTTCCGCATGCAGTACACCGCCCTGATCTGCCACCGTCTGATTTATATTTGTATGGCTCATTAAAAGAATTTGTAGCCGGGAAAAGGTTTCAGTCATATAACGGCGTTATCGAAGCGGTTCAAGAATGGATATGCATGTTACCCAAAGGCTTCTTTTAGGATGGTATAAGAAAGCTTCCCGATTTGTGTCGCAACTACATCGCTAAGTAAAGGGATTGTATCGAACACTAACGTTTTGCATCCTTGTAATATAGTAACCGTTTATATAAATAAATTCTTGTTTATATTTGAACTATTGGTATCAACATCCAGAAAAACTAAATATTCTAAAGTGCTTGCTAGAATACAGTTTCTTATTACCATCACATAACAAATTATTTTAGGTATATGTGATGAGTCAGAATTATTGCATTCACATTTTTGGAGAGATACAACAGATATGTCGCTACTCACATATAGACAAATTTCTAAAAGTAGTCTACTTTGGAAATTATTGTGATATAAGGCACCACTTAAGGTTACCAGGTAAATTACAATTTACGTGTTTACTATACTATACTTGGTTAAGGCTGTTCCTTATTTATATTGAATATTCAAGGCGTGTTCAATTGAAACCCATTTTTGCTTTATAAAAAATTTATTCAACAATTTCATTACAAATAATTACCGTCACAGTTAAGGGATCTATCCCATTGTTTTACTAACCGACGTTTACCTGATCATATAATTCTTGTGGCTGCTGATTGAATATGAAGAAGTCTTCCACAGCTATCTGTAGTTGTGCGTCAGACTCAAAATGCCGACCTTTTAGCGCCTTTTTCAGCGGTCCAAAAATATGGAAATCGGAAGGCGATAGATCTGCACTATAGGATGGATGCTCTAAAACCCCCCATTTCTTTCGTTGAAGACTTTCTTTTACCACATTAGCAACATGAAGCCTAGAATTGTTGAGCAGCAAAATGACTCCACGCGTAAGTTTTCCTGCACATTTTCGTCTTATTGCTTGATGGAGCTTGTTCATAGTTTCGATGTACAGATTTGTATTGACATTTACTCTAGGTTCTTTAAACTCTATCAACAAGGGCCCTTCGAAAAAAATTTTAACATTGCCTTGCTTACAATCGTTGTCCTTTAAACTTCTTCGGTGGTGGTGAACTCGAATGTTTCCATTGCATCGACGATAACTTACTAGATGGCTCGTAGTAACGGCACCAGGTTTCGTCACCAGGAACTATTGACAGAAGAAAGTCATCACCATTTTACCTATAGTCTGTGAGGGGTTGCAAAGATAAGCCCATTTTCAAGCATTTTTGTTCATTAGACAAGACGAGGAATCCATTGCGAACAAACTTCGCTGTAACCCAGATTACGAACAATACTATGGACAGATCGCATCAACAATTTCTGAAGTTTCTGTAATTGAAACTCGACGATTTTCTTTAATAGGCCCTTCCACACATGCAGTATTGGTTTCTGTTAATGCAGTACACCGTGCACCTGGTTGCGGCTCATCCATAGTCCTCTCTTTTCCATGCTTAAATTTTCGGTACCATTCCCTCACAGTTGGGTACGCAATTCATACATTTCCATGCACTTCTTGCATTCGCGTATGAATCTGCAATTGTTGTACACCCTCAGCGCGTAAAAATTGTAGGACCGCACGCTGATCAAACATGGACGGATTTTCAACAACAAACGCTATTTCAAAATCGAAGTTTTAAAAGTCAGAATAAAATTCAAACGCCAGGAACTTATTAATATGTTGCTTACAAACACTACTAACAGTAACAAACATTTAATTATTGCAGTTGTTTTCAAGGCTAAGTTAATAAAAGATGGTTTTCAGTTGAACAAGCCACGTACAAGCATTTTAGTGTTAAAAACAAAGCATATAATAATTAGTGTAATAATAATTTATTTGGTTAATCATATGTTTAGATATAAAGCTCCTTTTGTTCGTAGTGGTAATAGTTCTGCTGACAGTTGCCATTTCAAATTACTGCTGAATGTTTGTTTTGACAAATTACGAAATTTTGAATTATGACATAACATTACAATATAATTTTCTGCAGTAGCGTTAGACGTTCTAGTGTAACCGTATAATTTGTTGTGAAAGTTTACTCGTTTATTTCGATACAGTTCCACAATATTGTGTTTTACTACTGTAAGGTAATGTACTGTGGATAATGCAGAATTATATTCAGTATTAAATGCACAGATCATTAAATACCACTACCAAATCTTTAATTTTCGCATTTGTTATATAGAATAAACTTATACAGGATCCGCCAGAATGTATTACCCATTCTATTTTTATAATAAGAGAAAACTTAATCAACTTTTTATTACGGCAGCATTTTTGAATGAAAGAGTAGGCTTTGGAGATTGTGTGCAATAATGGCGCGTTTGTCAACAGAACACCACATACTCTGCTGAGAAATTTACCCAATTTAACTCAATCGCTGTTGTTCGAAGATGTTTTCGACGCCAGTTTAGACTATTTTTCTTGAGACAGTTTAAAAAGTATACTGTATATGTGAACAATAAAAAAGAAACAGATTTGTTTGCAGAACACTTAGCTGATATACTGACGCCCAATCATATGCAAAATTAAACTATTTTACCTGTATTTGAGAACAAAAAATCAGAAAACATCACCCTTGTCACACCGAAGGAAGTGGCCGAGAAGATTGAAACCAACTTAGTCCAAAGAAGGCACCAGGGTATGACCTGATCACCGGTGAAATTGTGAAACAGTTGCCTAGAAAAGGTATAGCGCTGTTCACTTACCTTTGTAATGCGGCTTTTAGACTAAAACGTGTACCTGAAACTGGAAAGTTGCAAAAATCGTCATGTTACCAAAACCAGGTAAACCACCTAACGATGTCAAGTCTTATAGACCAATCTCTCTTCTACCAATTGTTTCAAAATTATTCGAAAAACTATTACTGAAAAGACTAAGACTACTGATAGAATATGGCAACCTAATCTCAGACTTCCAGTTTGGCTGTCCGCAGAAATATTCAACGATCGATCAAATATATCGTATCGCTGATATAATTGAACAAGCATTAGAAGGAAAACAAGTCTGGTGTGCAGTATTCTTAGATTTTGCCCAAGCTTTCGATAAGGTATGGCATGAAGGTTTGAAAATCAAATTAGTTAAAATTTTCCAAAGCAATATATAGAAATTTTAACATCCTATATCACAGATCGACTTTTTAGGATGAAACAGGAAGATGAATATTCTGAACTGAAGGAAATAAAAGCAGCGGTGTCCCAAGGAAGTATTCTTGGTCCCATTCTCTATTTATTATATACCAGTGACTTGCCAACTCTGGAAGATACGTCTGTAGCTACATTTGCATACTACACTGCACTCTTAGCAGTTAACAAGATCAAGGAGGCTCTATCAGAAAACTTCAAGTAGCGAGTGACGCAGTAGTGAATTGCACCAGAAAATGGAGACTTTACCAACAAATAGTTCATCAATGTCATCACTGTGCTCTATGAGATGAATGCAAAGTATTTTGGTATGATGACTCTTGATGCCAAAGAAAAATAGCAGATCTGCGTTTGCTGTATAAAAACTCTACTGGCTCCTTGGAAGATATTCCAAGTTGTCGGTTCAATATAAAATACTGATCTACAACCTGATCCTGAAACCAATATGGCTCTATGGCATCCAACTATGGAGGTGTGTCATTGACAGTGACATAAAAAACATCCAAACATTCCAGAACAAAGTGTTGTGTAATACAGTCAATGCCCCTTGGTATGTTCGCAACGCTGACCTTACAATCCCAACTGTCAAGGAAGAGATTAAAGGGTTTACCAGCAAGCATGTAGCTAGACTTCACCTTCATGAAAATGTAGAAGCTCTTCAGCTGCTGGACAACCATGTTCATGTCCGAAGACTGAACGGAATCAAACCATTTGATCTTGTGTAGTGTGCTATGTGTAAAATCAGAGTACAGTGCGCGGGTGACGATAACAGTTAAAACACAATTATGCATAAGTAGGCATAAATAAGCATTTATAAGCTTAAATAATTATTTTCAAGCCGACATAATCTGTTAAAAACAACTACTATAACTACACTAAAGTTCCTGTAAATAATTTTCACTTTTGTTGTCCTATTTAAAAGAATCGCATATTCAGTTATAATAAGAAAATAAACCAGTTACATATATATTTTTGCTACAATTACCAATCTATCGATGTAGATTTAAACAAATACAATCAAATTAAAAAATATCTAACGTCGAGAAAATTAATTACTTCTACTTAAAAAATTAATTTTGTGCTGAAAATGAACTTTCAGTATCTATAGATATTAATAAAGGATGTATAAAAATTGCATGTACTCCATGGAAATATTTTCTGACCGCTCCACCTGTTTCCCTGTAAAATGTCAACGGTATCTAATAATGCATAACCAGGATTCTTTGCAAGAGCAGAAATAATTTAGTTTTTGTTTGTTCTGCTGCTTTTCTTTTGGTAATTTCGCTTCAACTTGTTTAACAATATTTAAATATTCATTGAAGCATGACATTTCAAACTTTCGTATAGCTTCTGCAATACACAAAACATATTTGGAATGTAGGTAATATTGCACTGATAATTATTTTATTTTGCACAATTACGTATTGCTATGCCGTGGCTGGGGAACAGGACGAAAAACCCCTGGACATAAAATTTCCGGATAAAAAACCCCCGGATAAAAAGCCCCGGGCAAAATAACCTTCAAAACAACATATTCCCGGATAAAAAACCCGAATTATGCGGGGTCCTAAACCGATTATTTTATTTATTATTTCTTAATTTAACTTATTCTCAGATTTGTGTCTGGTTATTATTATTATTATTATTATTATAAACAATTATTACTAATAATTTATAAATTATCATTCAATAATGCAGGAAGAATTGAGATGTCAAAAGCGTGGCATTTATTTAATATAAAATAGTTTTACAGGAAACTAAATAATTCATACCCTACAAACATCTTCTATGGGAAAAAATGCTAAAGCGTCCAACATTCTATATAGCTCGGTTAGTGATTACCACCTTCTAAATATTGCAAATACATTTTCTATGGGGGGGTGTCTTTTGTCCGAGGGTTTTTGTTCGGATGTTTTAGTAAGGGGGTTTTATGTTCGGGGGTTTTTATGTCATGGGTTTCTTGCCTGGGAGTTTCTGTCCGGGGGGTTTTTGTTCGGGGGGTTTTACGTTCGGGGGTTTTGTATCATACATTATTGTGCGGGAGTGTTTCGTCCTAGGTTCCTAACAGGGATCAAATGTAGCTGGAATGTCCAAAGCAACTGTCTAAAACGAATGGAGTTGCTTCGGAATACATAATTAAAACACATCCTTAGATTCAGTTTGATCCATAAATCTTAAAGTAGCATTTACAGAATAAGCAACAGCTTGACTATTTGTTCGTTTTAAAACATGAGAACAGAAAAGTTATGATCTAGTGGAATTTAATTTCGATGATTTTATTTCTAAAAAACTGGGCACAATTCCAAACGGCATCTGTGATTTTATCAACAGCAACCCAAATAAGTACTCCCCCGACATTTTTCTTGATTTGCTGAGTAGGAGAGTTGCACTTATCCAGATAATTTTTCAGTAGAGTTGACTCACTCGTACGGCGGTTGCTATAATTTTCTAGGAACTCTTTAAAACTTCCATTCTCTACCATCCGCCATGGAATGTTAGTAGTAACAAATGCGTGTTAAGGGTCTAAGGTGTAATTTATTTATTACAGGAACAAGGCAATCTTTTTTGCAAATTATTTCTAGTAGAACAAGAAAATTAAACTTACTCTTTCTAGATTTTATCTGTTTCAAAAAACCCAAAAAGGTTTAGAAATATGCATTAATTAATCCAAATAAGCAATCATAAGCACATAAAAAATAAGCATAAAAACTTAAATAAGCACAATAAGCATTTATAATCATGACCCAGTCGCTTTAAAATTGTGCAAAATATGTGTCTTTCAATTATTATTGCGGAATATCTATAACAGGCAAATAAGTATTTGCTTAAAAATCCGAAGTCTAATAATAACATTTAATTAAATTTATTTTCACAACTTCTAAAAAATTAAAAGCTTATTTTCATATTTGCTCCTCTTTTCAACATAATGAATATCAGGAAAAAGAAATCCGTAGACGTGTTACAGATAGTTTTCAAAAATATTTGTATTGGTGCTTGGAAATTATTACAGATCAAGAAAATTATTTAAAGTGAATGATAAATAATTTTCTACCCATATTTTCAAGTACTTATATGGTTAAGCAAAGTGTAGACTGTCAACGGCAAAGTATTGCTACGTTGAAAAATCACATTTATTTCGTGGTATGTTTTTCACAAAATGCTCACTTCTAAGTTTCTACAAATACAGCCAACTTTTTTTTTAAATTGTTGTAACCAGATCGACATTTCTGTCATACATGGTTTAGTTAAATTAATTGATTGTCCATATAATAACTAAAGTATTTGTTCGTTAAAGTAAATTATAGTGTAATTATAAATTATAATAAAATTCAACAAAATCATGCGACTCATCACTTATCATCATCAGATGTGGTTAGTAAGTCTTGAGTTAAGCGCCTCTTTAGCCTGGTGTGGATCCTACGTTTTCCCAGTGAAAAGAGTCCAGCACTAGGGCAGTTGCTGATATTGTGGAAGAATTTCTTCGATGATTTTTTAATTAAATCTTCTATCGACGGGATTTCGAGATCTGTCTGTATTTGTGAGTTTCGCACGAACCGCGGTGCGTCGACTGCTAAACGAAGAACTTTATTTTGCAGAACCTGCAGTTTTCTGATGTGTGTTTTAGACGCAGCCCCCCACACAGGACACGCATAATGTTTTAACACTGGTCTTAATATCGCTTTATACATCAGCGTCGCGCACTTAATTTTTAGTAAAGTCTTTTTTATTATTGGATATAGTTTAGAAATTCTGGCGTAGCCGGCATTTAATTTCTTGTTAATGTGTACTCTCCAACTGAGTCGCGTGTCAAGATATACACCCAAATATTTCACCGGGGTTTGTTTATTTTTCCAACTGACAATCTGATTGTTGATAATGAGATTTGGAGAATCACGTATTCTTCTTAGTGCAAAGATTTTAGCTCCAGTTTTTTCTAGATTTATAGTTACACACCATTTGTTGCACCAGCCTACAACTTCATCTACAGATACTTGTAGCAAATTGCTAAGGGTTTCTAAGTTCTCGCTTTGTACTACTACTATAATTGCTGTGTCATCTGCAAACATCGACACTGAACTTTGTGTGGGATTAGGTATGTCGTACATATACATGTTGAAAAGGATTGGCCCTAAGACCGATCCCTGTGGAATTCCGGCTTTTATGTGACCAGTTGATGAAGTTGCATTGTTTATTTTAACTGCAAATGTTCTATTTTGAAAATAGGAATAGATGATCCGTGTGATGTAGTTCGGAATAGGGAGATGCATAATTTTGTATAGAAGGCCATTTATCCATACTCTATCAAATGCCTGCTTAAAATCCAAAAAGGCAGCTGCAGTATACTTTTTGTTTTCAAAGGCCTCTTCTATTATTTGTACTAGTCTCTGCAGTTGGTGTGTCGAAGAGAAGTTGCTTCTAAAACCAAATTGAAACTCGGGGATAATGTTATGTTCTTCCAGTATGTTACATAATCTGGTTTTAATAATTTTTTCCAGTATCTTGGAAAGCGTTGGCAGTAAACTTATTGGTCTATAACTAGTCACTTGAGTTGTGGGTTTGCCATGTTTTGGACACATTAGCACCATAGCTTTCTTCCATTCACTTGGAAAGTAGCCCAGTCGCAAGCAGCCATTGAATGTCGTTGCTAGTAGTGCGCATGCCTTTTTGGTTAGTTTCTTTAATATGGCGTTTGATATCAAATCCACACCTGGTGACTTTTTAGATTTCAGGTTTTTAATATGGCCTATAATTTCATTTGGATTGGTGGGTTCAAAATCAGTTATTACAGTGTAATTAATTCGCATTACTTCCTGATTAATGTTCTCTCCGAATTTTTTATATTCTGGATTAATATTTGTAGTAAATACGTCTTGTAGGTGTTTGGCGAATGCATTACACTTGTCATTATCGGAAAAGAGCTCTTGATTGTTTTTCTTGATTACTCCTATGCTAGTGTGTTCATTTAAAATGCGCTTGGTTGCGCGCCACATTGATGGATCACCTGGTTCTAACTCTTCTATGTATTTCTGGTAGGTTTAAATCCCGTGTTCGTCCAATTCATTTTTAACTGTTTTTGTCATCTTATTTAATTCAGTTTTAATAATCATGTTCCTTGTTCTTTGCCATTCTCTTCGAAGCCTATGTTTTTCTTTGATCAATTGCAGTATCCGCGCAGGAGGGTGAAGATAGTTTCTGGGTCGTTGTCTACATGTTGTTGTCGTGGCTTCGGCAATACTTTCTTTAATTTTGCTTGTAAGATGTTCTATTGCATCGTTAATGTCTCTGTCGTTGGAGATTAATGCTGGGCATATGATTTTTTCATCTAGCAGCAAGCCAAAATTTTTCCAGTCTACTTTTCCATTAATAACTTGTGGAGGCAATGGATTGTTCTGCGGTTTTAAATTAAAGTTGATTATCACAGGCAGATGATCCGTGTCCATTTCAGTTAGTACTGTTTGAAAAAGTGGCAAAGGAAAGTTTTCTCGACTACAATATCTAGTATGTCTGGTTTATGATCTTGTCTGTAGGGATAATACGTACAATCCGTGGGCACTGCTGTGTGTGCTGCAACTGCTGTGGTGTAGGTGTGTAGTCTGATTCCATCCTGATTAGTAGCTCTGCAACCCCACAGCTGGTTCTTACAATTTAAGTCTCCAATTACTAAAGTGGAGTGCAAGGTATTGAATATATTGCATAAGTCTTGCTGGGCTAGCCGTTTGTTTGGTTGTTTGTATGCACTCAGTATAGTAACTATTTTGCCTTTATTTAATTTCAGATCTACCCCAACAGTTTCTAGACTTACGCACTTGTAGTCGGATAGTGGTGTTACCGATAATGAGTTTTTGACGATAATAGCTACTCCGCCAGCAGCTGTGGGTGAATCTCTTTCTCTTCTGAAGATTTTATAACCTGGAATTTTGAATGGAACATCAGCTATTAAGTGTGTTTCTGTGATGCAGGCCAAAAATGCAATCAGTATGGACCTCTGACGTTTTATGCAGTCAGCATTCCAGTTTAAAATATTGATGTTATTTATGGTGTTCATTTTTGAAAAGTTAAGGTTCGCTTAAGAAAATTCTTGCTATGAGAGAAAGAAAGAATGCTTTTATTTGGTCAATATATGGTGTGATTAGATTAAGTATGGTGTCTATAATAGATTTATGCTCATTGTTGACAGTTGAAGTGAAAGGGGTTGTTTCTGGATTGTGTGAGCCTTGTACTATTCATGCATAAATGGGGTGCTGCGTTATGTTTGTTGTTCTAGCTGTGCCACTCGTTGTTTTGTGTAATGGATGGTTGATATTTGCTCTTGCGTTAGCTTTAACTTTCAGGTCAGTATAGAATTTACATCCCCTGTAGTTCGCCGGATGTTCGCCCCCACAGTTTACGCATTTTGGTTTGTCTTTTTGAGCCTTGCTGCACTGAGTAAAATGATGATCGCCTAAGCATTTTACGCATCGTGGATCTAATTTACAATAATTTTTTGTGTGGTTAAACCTCTGGCAATTGGTGCATTGTGGGATGTCCCGACTAGGTTTTCTTGGTTCAACTTGTATTATGCAGCTGAAGAGGTTCGTGAGTTGAAAAAATTTTTTGGCGTCATTGGAATTTTGGTCCATTTCTATAGCTACAATCGGCATTGGCCGTTTTTCTTTGTTGTATAATCTTGTTGCTTTATTTACCGGTAATTGTAGTGTTTTTAGTTCATTAATTATTTCCGCATCTGTTAGTTATGGGGGAGATTTCTTACAATAACTGATAATTTGTTATCTAGTGGGTTTTTGAATGTGTGGTATTTAATATTGCTTGTATCATAGAAATATGTTAAGCTACGATAATCATCGCTAGTTGTTAGATTTATTCGAAGTTGATTCGTTGCGTAAGCAACAGTACATTCACCTTTAGTGTTTTCTTTGATGTCTTTAATCACAGCATTATAGTTTTGTGCATCATGGAGAAATATTGGAGGAATTTTATTTATGGTGTCAGGTGTGTCGTTTTTATGAGAATTATTACCTTTCTGTGTTTGATTAGTTATATCCATTATCTGGTTTTCCGTTAACGCCGCTAATGCTTCGTATCTGTTTTTAGTTGTGATCAGGGGTGGAAAGTTATAATCATATCTTGATTTATTTTTTGAACGCCTCTTAGGGTCAGCCATTTCAATTTCGGGTGAGTTTAGGTTTCTTTTTCCGTTGTCTGTTTATTGAATTTGTATCATTTCGACGTCAACACCTGACTGTACATTTTTGTCATCGTTTTCATTAACAGCTGTTGATTGTGAAACGTCTCCGTGATAAATGATATTTATTTTAGGTTCAACGTAAATTTTGCTAGTATTATCAGAATTTGGCATTGTTTGGCTTTTAAGTTTTTTGTTAGATTCTTTTGCAAGGTCTCTTAAATATGACATTTGGCTCGAGCCACTTATCGCACTGCGTATCCGAGTCCGCAGATTAGTAAAGGTTACTAGATAAAATAAATTAGTTTTAAATTAATAAGAAAGCACTTCAATCACTACGTGTTAACACTTTCACGTCTATGAACGAACCAGCCAACTAATAGTTACTGATTTTCCCTTTGGACGAAAATCCAGTAGACGATGACGTTACCAGTTCTGAATAATGGTTCCTGAAAAACGTACTTCAGTCCGTTTTGGTTAGATGAACATAGTTCCGCATCTGGATGGTATTGGCAAACGAAACTATTATCCTTTATAAAAACCTGTGCAGCAAATCAGCGCTTCCTTTAGAGTGAAGACGAATCAATCAGGGCCACATTTCCAGACGTTCCAGTTCGTGTTCGTCAGTGAGAAAAGGCAATATATAAACTTTATTTCATTTAAGTTAATTTAGCTTTTAGAAACCACATAGAATGTTGTTACGATTGTATCATTTAATAGAAAAGGTAAATATGGTTCCCACAAAAAAATATTGCGGAATTGTAATATAATTTGCATAGATTGTTGTAGCTGGTTAGTCTATTTATCGTAAACTAATGATTGTTTAAATGCAGCAACACGTATTTATTGAGGATTTAAAAATTTGTTTGTTCAGCAGTAGTGTAGAAAATTTCTAGCTGTTTAAATGTACTCTTGCTTTATCTCCGTTGGACGAAGTCGTGGCTTCGTATATGAGCTTAAAAAGAATGTGATGACACCAAAGATGCTTCGTGGGTATAATACTCTAACGGAAGACAATAGCAAATGCACCCTTAGTTGTGTTTTAAAAAACTTACTATAATCTCGAGTCTATAATCAGCGAATGACCTATATTTGCTATTATTGACGACCCAGTTGTTCCATCGAATAGACTGTGACAGAAAATTTCTAATACCGGGGCAATCATTTCATACGCACAGTATCGTATTATTGATTTTTTTTGTGTAACCGATGCTTGCCAGGATTTAATGTAGCCGGGTATTTACCGGCAGAAATGATTTCAACGTATGTGGTAGTTTTCCTCAACTTTTAACTGAAGTTAAATTGACTACATATTTATTGCGGAATTCAATTTTCGTTTGGTTAAATTAATATATTATTTCTTGCTAAGACCGACAACTATTGAGATTTACACTTAACTAACAACTAGAAATGGTTATGCTCATCGCACTTTGCAGAAAATTGTATTTCCAGAACCCTAATGGTCTTAATCGTATATCCCTCTACTTCTAAAGAAGGAGATGCTTCTAATATTAAAGTATGTTAGCCAGGAAAGCTACCACGATCCAACTAGACGATTTGACTGGGATGTTTCTTTACAAGGTGGATTTACATATATCTTCAGTGCGTTAAAGTCACAAAGTCTACCTGGCATCACCACGTATGCGCTATTCGCAAATTGTGACTACCTAGATAAGCTAAAATATCAGATCATTAAATCAAGTGCCCAACTAAACTGCCCTCTATTTATCAGGCGATCGATAAGTGAGTTAGCGGCAGGTAAATTGTAGTATTCTTCATCAACTAATTCAGTGGCGTAGTAGTAATAATACTTCGCGACTTGGAAATGGAAGAACTTATTTACAACGAATTAATTTGCATATTAAGAGGGTTATTGATTTAACTAATAAGTGGAATTACGCAAAAGCAATGTGAACAGTAACTGTAAGACAACAGTTATAGCATCACAAAGAAATATTCTGAAAACTAAAATTGTTTCATGATATCATAAGTATAAAAGACTGGTATAAAGGATTAGTGGAAATTTATTGCATATTTGCATATTTGGGGGAAAATAAGACAAATTTACAACTTTTGTGGAATCTGCCCAATAATAAGCAATAAATTTGAATCCGAATCACACAGGCAATACATTTCCGGAAGAATGTTTTGTCATTCCTCTTGGAGGCCGTTGCTTGCTATCTTAAAATTGTGGGACGATATACACAAGCTTGGAGACGTCTTTTTTAGTATGCCCCATGTTTGATATCATTAATATCAGGACTTCTAGCTAGCATAACCAGAAGAATACTGTCAACTTCTACAACGCCCTGCGTTATTTTGTAGAAGGAGAAACTCCTCCTCAAAACAGACAGGGAGGTTACCACATAGGCACTGTTCTAATATGTTCTCCAGTAGTCAATGTTTCCCTGTCAATGATGTAGAGCATGGTACGTGTTGTTAATGATATGCTTCCCTGCACCATTATGGAACCTTTTATAAAGACGACTAGTGGCACCGTGTTGTATTCTAGATATCGTTCTTCTTTGCAACTCCATATGCATTGGCGCCCATCTGGTGAAGGTAGAACAATACAGGGCTCATCTGTAAAAGAAAATGCCCGTATCCTTCCATTGTTCAGTGAGCATATTTTCTGAAAATTCTTAGACTGTCAGCTTTGCGATGTTTGGTGAGAAGAGGTCCTGTGGCAGGTTGTCCGATAGCAACGTTACCTTCCTTTAGCCGTCTTCCGATAGTTCATGACCATACGGCCGGATTCTGTGCTCATACTAGCTCATCCCTAAGTTGGGTGCTGGTTTGAAAACGAAGTTGAAACACAGCCAAGCGGAAAAAGCGGCATTCCTTTATTTGGTTACATTTTCGATGTTCTTGCCCTCTTCCACTTGTGTTATGTCCAGTCTCCATGAATCGTTTCTATACTCGGGAGACAGTAGATTGGTTCGTACCGAGTCGATGTACAATATTTTGTTGTCCTAATCCTAATTCAGCGTGCAAGATGTGTCTGATTGGAATAACTGCCGAAATATAACGTTGTTCGGTCATGTTGATTAGTTTTTCTCGAATTTTTCCAAAGAAAAAGGAATACTGAGTTTAAATGGTTTTTTTACACGATATAAAGGCACATACGGGAGCAATTTGAGATTAGTTAGATTTTTCTCTATACTCGCTGCAATTGTCGGTTTTGTGTTGTTTGGTTACTAAGATGGGTTAGCTACACTTTGCAATAGCAAATTGGAAAAACTGCTTGTTTTCTAAGAAGATTAGAGACCTTCAGGAACATTTGCCATAATTTTGTCCAGCAGTTTATATTCTACTGTGTCGTTGTATTATTACATTATTAGTTTATTGCACATTATTTAAACTTAGACCATTGTCATTACATAGATAGTTACCATGTTATCTGTTAACGTTGTTTTTTTTAATGCTTTATAGTTTTGCTCTTTATGATTTACATTTCTTAAGGATACTGATGACACAGTACTCAAAGTTAAGCAACGAACCGCGAAAATCTATGCTAACACGCTGCTTTCGTGATGCCTCGGAGGGTACCTAAAACCGTCGGTCCCTCTGGGTTAGGGCACCTATCTCAAACAGGCTTAAAGTTCCAACATTACCCACACGCACTTTATTTCCAGAAACAGTCGTTACTCTTTCTCTTCGACGGTAATATAGTAAACGGAACGGTATGATTCGCCAACAACCACCCTCAGACTAACACTTCGCTCAGAACAGTTTGCCAAAAATATTTCGCCGCCAAGCAGCATTCGGCGATGCATGATTCTCCTTCGTACGATTCACCGGCACAGGATTCGTCACCAAATCTTTCAGAAGGATAGAATTACTTTATGCTTGATATTGCAATTGAATATTTTTAATTTCCTCTAAATCTGGCAACCCGTATCTGATTAACTAAAGGTGTATTAAATTTGACGATTTCAATAATTTAAAATATTATTTTAAGCTTCGGTGGAATCTATCTTACATATTATGTTAAAGGGAAGAAACACCTTGCCTGAAATTTTTTGAATTTTCAAAATATTCTCTATATAAAAGCACCTGAAATTATTAACATTAAAAAATATATATCGTGTTAAAAAGAATAGCCCCGGCTTACAAACGTTTCAGAAATAGATATAATACTGTTTCATTATAATTGATATGACTAAGTCGTACGAACTATTATCATATATAAAATATTGCATCCGTAAGATTATGATATTAATTTTCTACATACCACAATTCAATTTGCAGTTAATCAAAGTTATACAAAATATGTATTTATATTATATTGCTGTAGTATACCCCCTTACCTTATTTAATACGTTCAGCAAACAAAGAAAGAAATTACTGTGAATAACGCATTAAAATTAATTAAGGTAACTCACAATCTAAACCACGGCTATATGAGACTCACAGGGTAAATGCTGTATTAAGAACTCGCTACAATTCTGTTTAATTTAGAAAATTGA
>JABXWE010020383.1:0-16937 GCA_014611495.1 Limonius californicus | reverse complement strand
AATGCGCCTTCTGTCGGATAAGAAGTAAAGCCGTAGGTCCCGTGCCACTGCGATGTGTGACACGTTAAAAATCACTACTGGAGTTGGAATTACCCCAGATAGGCAAAATTCTTAGTTAGGGTGTACAATGGGCCAAATGTGGCCTAAGTGCATAGAGATGCTTGGAAAACCGCGTCCTAGATCTCGCTCTTTCAAAGCAAGCAAGCAATACACTTACTTCAGCTCCGGTGTCTAGCTTGCATGTGACCCTTTTTCCGTTTATTTCAATAACTTCTGACCACAGCTTTCCATTCGACACTGATTCTTGACCTAGCCCAGCAATTCTTCTTATAGAATCTACGTACAATTCATCAGCATCGACATCATCTGATTGTGGTTGCACTCCATGAACACTTTTCTTGTTTCCTACAGCTCCCAGATCTCCTCGTTTTCTCTGACAAACGCTTGCGAAATGATTTCTTCCTTGCCACTTTGCACAAGTCTTCTGATATACAGGGCACTTCTGTGGAGGATGATTGTACCCACAACATCTGCACATTTGGACATGCTGCTGTCTGTATTCTTTCTCTGACCTACTTTTAGCTCTTACAGCATTCACAGGGGCGTCTGCCTGTAACGCCTTCGACAAATGTTTGCTTGTTTCTGCAGCACGACAGATATCCAACGCTTTCTCTAGTGTTAAGTGCTTTTCTCGCAATAACTTCTCCTGTGTAGCTTTGTTGAGAATTCCCATTACTATTCTGTCTCTAATCATGTTGTCTTGCTCTGGATATTCTGTGGTTTTCACACATTTTCTTAACTCTGTGAGAAAATTGTCAAATGTTTGACCTTCCTTCTGCACAACACTGTTAAAGACGAATCTTTCAAAGATGACGTTCTTTTTGGGCGCGCAATACTCTTCAAATTTGCTTTGCACGTCTTCAAGAGTTATGCCTACAGCTGGATCAATCCCATCAAAACTGAAGGTGTTATATAGTTCCAAGGCCGATTCACCTATTACATTTAAAAATACTGCTACCTGCTTCTTTTGCGGTTTTGAGGTTAGATCACACGCTTCCAAAAATATATCAAACCTCTGCCTAAAGGTTCTCCAGTTTTCACTAACATTGCCGTCTAAACTTAAACATTCTGGCGGTTTAAACATAAGGGCATCCATTTTGTTATCAAATCAGTTAGAAGACCAGTTACTACGATCGAACTTTTTTGTGCACACCTTCTTCTCTTGTTGCCAAATCTAGACGCAACCACAGATTATATAGGGATATAGATAGGAAACTGCCTAATAAGATTTTGTAGCCAAGTTAGCGCCATCTGCAGAGTTGTTCCCCCCAAAAGTTTCGACCGCGCCATCTATTGAATTGTTCGCCTCTTCTATCTCTGTCTTACAAACATAAATCATTTCGTTCCATTTAACATAACGGCCCCTGGACGCAACCTGACACCATGTGTTATCCTCAGGCTAACAAGCCATCTTGACTATTAAATGAATACTCATTTAATTTATAAACTCCTTTATTACTTCCAAAGTTCTTTACACAACTACGCAAGCAGCTCTGCGTGACGTCATCGTCCGTCAGGGCTGCCAACTTCTAATACATTAATACATTCGTTTTTACTAAAATTATGTTTTTTCTTACAGGGAATTTTTAAATAAAATTCAGTTCACGATCGTGTTGGTTTATTAGCCACTGACAAAATTCCAACCTTCTTTGGTAATCTTCTGGTAAAAGAGTTTGCACTTTAGTGCAATGGTAAGGATGCCTTCTAGAAACCTGACAATGATTTACCCCAAATAAGCTGTTAACTTCCCTGTGCTACAACCTGGAGTGTTGGTAGCAAAATCTAAAATGGCTTCCTCCGTTTCTGCTGTTCTTGGTCTATTGCATCAATTCTTACTGAAACTTAAGACAGCAGTTGTTCGCAGTCTATTTTGCAGCTGTAGCTGCTGTAAAGAAATCAGTATCGATTTTCGATAAATTTTTCTGGGATATTTTAGAAAACCGTCTAATAGGGCTAGAATTGTTTGATAACTGAATTGTATCTTGATTTCTTCAATAACATTTTATCTCCACTATTAGTAGACGTGCCAGCGAATGATAGGGCTCATCTTTTTCATACAATGTCAGAGAATACCTATGTAAATTAAACCTATAGCGACAAATGGACATGACGAGGGGGTTCAGTCGCATAGGCACCTAGATCTCTTGATTTTAACCTGCTAGACTTTTATATCTGGGCATATGTAAAATCATTGGAATATTTAAGGCCTGTTGATAATCTATCCCGCTTGTGATAAGGAATAGAAGATGACTGTCAGATTATTCGTTGTACTCCAAGAATATGGCTTTGTAGAACATTTATCTTAAATATTTTTTAGTTCACAATTCTATATTTATTTATACCTGGTAAAATTATTAATATTAGTACCTATAATTTACATATTTATTAATTAATATGAATACCAACAAAGAAATGTATAAAAAATTGAAAAACGTTAAGTAGGTAATTTTTAAATATACAAACAACAATAATTTATTATAACAGAATGCAGCAACTATTCTATATTATAATAACAAAAACATTGTAACAATTTTTGTTCTTGTTCATTTTGTCCGTATGGTTAGCCAGACCTTTTAATAATTCGTTTAGTGGAATTTCACTTCTGTGAACTAAACAACACGATTTGGACTACTGAGAATTAGCATAAATGGAAATATTAGTGTTTGCTAGCATGTTTGCTAGTACTCCACATAGTTTGAAAGCTACAATTCTAACCTAAAATGTCAGACAGTTAAACTTCAAATTAATATCATAATAAAATGCCTTTGAAAGGAAATCCAGTTTGTTTAAAATGTGAAACTAGCGAATCACCACTTTGGACTAATGCAGAAAACCTGGGTGCACTTTGTTTGGATTGTGTAAACGAAACGAAGGATAATATAAAAAATGAGCTTGAGGAGGAAGATGATAAGCAAGACAATTATTCAAAATCTAGAAGGAAAACACGAGCTACGCGGTCATATAAAACTAGACTAAACCCTTTAGCATTACCGAAAACAGCAGCTCCCAAAGGCCGAGGTCGAAGAACTCATTTTAAACGAACTCCGATCAAAGCTCCTGCAGCTGTTGCTACACCGATTACTAGTGAAAGTGTATTCTACAAGGTATGTCATATTAATGGAAATAATTATTGGTATTGTTTAACACTAAACACATTTTTGTAATAACTAAAATATAAGATAATCTAAAGTTTTCAGGATCTGAAAATATAAACAAAATATTGTGTGCAGTTTATTAATATCATAAATAGAAACTCCACGACAGACCTTCTCTTTAAACGTAATGAACAAAGTATTTTTAATAAATTTTTTTAACAGGGTTCCTATTTCCAAGTTGGTGATATTGTTTCAATGTTAGACGTAGATGGTGATACGTTTTACGCTCAGATACGTGGCTTTCTCACTGACCAGTACTGTGAAAAAAGTGCCTGTGTTACCTGGTTGTTACCAACAAAGCACAGTCCACCTCCAGAGATAGCCTTCGACCCAGCTACGTATATAATTGGTATGTACAATTCAACAAACCTAACAATGCAGGTAATTAAAGACTGTGCTCTAAGTAAACTGTTTGAAATTGCAGTAATAAGCTTCCGATTTACTTACTTCAATAGAAACTGTGTGGATTATAAGCATCTAAAGGTAGTGTTTAAGAATAAAGCTTGTTGCATATCAGAACACATGGCATCATCAAGCATAGTTAGTGGATAATGGGTTTTTGTGAATTTTGATATTTGATGTAGGTTTTCGCGTTAAATGATAACAAAAAGAGTATTTAATGATTTACTGCTGTGTTTTGTTGTCTTTTTCCAAATCTTTCACAGATCTTGAAATAAGAATACATTACCATATATTTTTAACTAACCATTTTTGTTAATAGAACACATAGTAAAATTCAATACGGCTGGTGGAGGAACCATGCAAAACATGTTTACAAAAAGTTGCCTGCAGTTTATTTCTTTGTTTGCCATGTAGCAAATTATATGTATATTCCATTTAAATTGTTATATAATTCTTTACAATGGTAGATCCTAATATGACTATGTTATAAGGAAAACCTCCTCATAATGATCCAGATTGGATAGCATTGGTACAGATGGGAATGATAAATTGAAAAATGTAAGGGAAAGATATAAAAAAGAAAAATATAGGTATTTGTACAAACAAGAATTAATTTTAAAATAGAAGGTTCTGAAGTGTTTGAAGATTAAATACTTGAAGATTGTACAAATGAGATTCCACATAAAGTAATTTAACAGTGAACAACCTAATACCATTATTTTTAGATTTAAATGTCTCACAAACAAATAGAAAATTATCTTATTTTTGAAGAGTTCTTTAACGATTCCAAATCTTTCAATTAGCATCAAGTAAAAAAATTGTTTTAACTTCAACAAAATTAAGATTAATTTAGATTGTTTTAAGATTTAGAGTACGGATTTGATATTAGTCTAACTGAACAGCCTATTTTTTTCTGATACAATATCTAGGCTATATGAACAATAGTACCTTTTTTGCACTTTATTTTCTAAATTTGTAGCCATAATTGTGCTTCCAATGTATGTAATCTTACACTGTATATTACATCAATGGGACTATGTTTATAGTTTCAGTGTTTATCAACATTGCAACAATTTGTTGAAAAGAACGAATTGAATTAAATACTAAAAATAATGACCTAAAATTTTGAAAATCACTAGTTGGTATAGAGACGTTATTCTGCATATCCTCCGTTATATATATATATATATATATATTAGCATGATGGGCCCTTAAGGCCCAGGGCTTTATGCGAAATTTCTTCCCATTTTTTCTTGTCTACAGCTTTAACCTACCAGTTATCAACTTTTAACTCCTTCAGATCTTCTATGCACTTTAAGCACCGTCTTTTTGGTATTCCTCTTCTGTTTCTTCCTTCCCCCTTTTGGTAGAGTAGTTGTCGAGGTATTCTTGTTTCTTCCATTCTTATTATGTGCCCTAACCAATTCAAGCGGTTTTGTTTTATTACGTTTACGATGTCGGGTTCATGGTATTTTGCATATAGTTTTTTGTATGTTCTTCTTCTTCAGAGCCCGTGTTCCTTTATTCCTTCATAGATGCATCGCAGTATCTTCCTTTCGAACACATATAACATTGATTTGTCTTTTTGTCGTAGTGTCCAGGATTCTCCCCCGAAGGATACTACAGGTCTTATAATCGTTTTGTACACTTTCACTTTAGTTGCGAAAATATTATTTTGTAACCTTAACACTTTGCTTAGAGCTTCTGCACTTTTTAAGCCACTGGTTATTCTTCTATAAATTTAATTCGTTAGGTCTCCATCACTTGGTATCTCCGTTCCCAGATATGTCACAGATTTCACTCGTTCAAAGGTATACATTTTACTGTTGTGATCTCTTTCTCTATTTCTTCTTTCGCTCTGTCCTTAAGTGTTTTGTTTATTAGTGTTGTCAGTATTTTATAGGTTAGTTCAAAACTGAAATGGGTCTGTAATTTCCACAATGTAAACAAACCCTCATCTTGTAGATTGGACTTTTACTGCTTCATACCATTCGGCCGGCATCCTTCTGTTTGTCCATATTTTCTTTATCAGATTTAGGATTCTTACTGTTAACTTGTTTCCTCCGTATTTTAATAGTTCTGCACAGATATCGTCGCTGCTGCTACTCTTGTTGTTCTTCATTTTTCTTATAACCTCTTTAAGTTCCTCCTCTGTTGGTGATGGGCACCTTTCTTCATTCTGTGAAACAACTTCTGCTTGTTCGTTCTTTGTTCGTTCCTGTTCCATATTTGTAAGCAAGTGTTCATAGTATTGACGCCATCTTTGTACCACCTTAGTTCACATTCTTTATCAAACCATCCCTTTCTTTTCGCCTTCATACTTGGCTTCAAATTTTTATTGGCGACCCGCGTTACTGCCTCTTTTATTTTTTGCCAGTCAATTTCTGTTTCTGGTGACTATTAATTTCCACTTGTTTGTCTATTTCCTGACTAAATTGTACTCTCCTTTCTTCGTCTTTTAGTGCTTCCCTGTCCTATCTTTTTTGTTCTGCTGTTGTTGCTTTCTTTCCGTCTCCTTTTAGCAATTGTAGTGTGAATTTAATACGAACCAGGAAGTGGTCAGATCCTATGTCAGCTCCGCTGCAGGTCCTAACGTCGTCCACACAGTCAGCAAGCTTTTCTTCAATGAGCACGTAGTCAATTTGGTTTATTGTTCTACCATCGGGACTTCTCCACGTTCCTTTATGGATATCTTTGTGCTTTAAGTATGTAGCTCTCACCACCATTTTTTTCTCAGCCGCAAACTTAATTAATCCCTGTGCTTTTTTATTCGTTGCTTTGTGTTTGCTGTATTTACCGACCATCGGTTGGTTCCTTTCCTCACATCCTACCTTGGCATTAAAATCCCCTGCTATCATTTTTAAGTTGTATTTCGGTACCCTATCATACTCTTCACTTAGTGCTTCATAGTATTCCTCTTTTTCTTCGTCTTCCGCGTCTTGTGTTGGTGCGTGTACATTGATTATGTTAATCTTTCGATATTTACCTCTCAGCCTAATATAACATAATCTGTCACTAGTAGCTTTAAATTCTATCAAATTTTTCCTTAGAATTTTTTTATTAGGAACCCATTTTCTAACCTGTTTTGTGTTTCGCCACTGTTTAGGAGGGTATACTCTTCTATTTCTGTCAGATCCGTCCCTTTTATATTTGTTTCTTGGACTGCCATTAGGTCTATTTTGTATCTTCTTAGTTCTATTAATATTTGATTCGAGGCTCCATTTCACTATTCAAGCTTCTTACATTCCAGCTGGCAAAAATTAATTTTTGGTTGTGATTTTTGTTTACTTTTCTTTCTATTATCTAGAATCAAGTCCGTTTCATGCCTGTTTTCGTTTTCTTAGGTACATCCTTTCTTCTTAATTTTAGTTTTTTTATACTTGCTTTAAGCTCCTCCGTTTTCATCCGACCATTCATACTTAACTCCATCTATATACATTTTTCAATAGCCCACTTTGGCATTCTTGTCATTATTCTTCTCCTCTCTTGCAACTTTCCTAATCGTGGCTTGAACCCTTTGTTCATCTGTAGTTAGATCATTATCAATGTATATTTTTTCTGTCCTAGTTTATATTTCTGTTTCATTACTTCGATTTTTTGTTCAAATGTTTTGAATTTAACTACTAATCTTCGGCCCTTGTTTACCTACTTTGAAAACTTCTTTTACGTCGGTCACCACGCCCATTTCTTTCTGAAGGAATTCAGAGATTTCTTGTTTTTGGTTGTCGTCATTGAAATTTGCTCCTTTGATAAGTATGTTGTTTTTCTTACGGCCCCTTTCGTGGTTCTCCAATTTATTTTTCATTGTCTCGATTTCCTTGCGTAGCTCGTTTTTTTCTTTCTCCGATTCTACTTCTTTTTTTATTAGATGTTCCTTGAGCGATCTTATTTCCTCCAATAGTTTTTCATTCGTTGGTTGACACTTCTTACCTCCTCCTTTGTGCTACCAATGTCTTCTTTAATTTCTTTTAACTGCGCAGACATTTCCCTTATTACTTATTCTAAGCTATCCATGTTTTCAGATAAATCTTTACTTTGTTGTTCTGTATTTGAAGTTATTTTTGGTGGCGTTTTCTTCTTCTTCTTCTTCTTCTTCTTCTTCTTCTTCTTCTTTTATTGTAGGTAGTAGCCTGTTTTTCTTCACACTATTCTATGGTGTTTCTACAGATGTAGATTGCCAGCTCTCGGCCCACCTTTTCATTGGTCTTCCCGGGTTCCTTTTTCCTGCCGGTTTGTTGTCTCGTGCTATTTTTATTTGTCTTTGGTTATTGGCTCTGGTAACAAGATTATTCCATTCAACTCTTCTCTTTTTTATAAATTTTACCACATCTGTTACTTCACATTCCTCCCTTACAGCTTGGTTCCTTACCCTGTCTAGGTGTCTTACCTATTATTGCTCTTAGCGTATTCATTTCAACGGTTCTCAATAGTTGTTTTGTTTTGGCTGTTTCTGCTCGTGTTTCAGCTCCGTATGTTAATGTTGGTCTCACTACTGTTTTGTAAATCTTTACTTTGCTTTGTGTTTGGAGATATTTGTTTTTCCATGTTATATCTCGCAGGTACCCTGACATTCTGGCTCTCTTTAGTGCTTGCTTCCTCACTTCTTTGTACAAGTTGCGGTTACTTTGGTTTTTGTAGTTGATACCTCCATATTATATGTTTTTGCTGTATTGGTGAAGTTGTATAAGAGGCGTTGTAGATCGTCTTCTGTATCTGCAAGCAGCCCAGTTTGTATCCACGGAGGTTGTCCATATTTTCTATAAGTTTGTTCATTATTATATTAAATAGTGCCGGGCTCAAAGAGTCCCCTTGTCTAATTCCTGTGTTATTGTTGATTTCTCTCGTTACCTGGCCATCCGTCTTAATTCTCGTTTTGGTGTTTATATTTAGTTCTTTTATTAATCTAGTTAATTTCGCCGGAACTCCTTCTTCTTGTAGTAGAGTTATTACGCCTTCTAGTCGTACTCGATCGAATGCCTTTTTTAAGTCTACAAAACAGAGAAAGACTGGAGAGTTGTATTCGATCGCTTTTTCGACAATTTGACGTAATGTAAATATTGCATCTGTTGTTGAGCGATTTTTGCGGAAGCCTTGTTCTTCTCTTGTTTGGATGTGTTGTTCCATTTCTTGTAGTATTATTTTTGTACATAATTTTGACGTACTGTTTAGGAGCGTAATACCTCTATAATTGTCAGGATTATTTTTATCTCCCTTTTTAAGTATAGGGATCGTTAGACTGGTTTTCCATTCTTCTGGAATCTGTCCTCTGTTAAGAATATTATTGAACAATTTCACTAACTCGTTTGCCAGTTGTTCTCCTCCGTTTTTTAGTAATTCGTTTGAGATATTATCTGGGCCTGGTGCTTATTTTTGAGGGTTTTTATTGCATTTACGACGTCTTCTCTTCTAACTTCTATTATGTGTTCGTCTTCTTCTATATGTATCTGGTTCAGGTCTTGGATGCTTTGCCCATTATATAATTTTTTGAAATACTCGCTCCAGCGATTTATACTTATTTTGTTTATTTTTACTGTTTCATTGATTTCCATCTTTCTGTTTCGCAGCATCTTCCATATTTTCTTTTGTGACCCATACATGTCACTCTCCATTTCTTTTGTAAAGTGCTCCCAGTATGATTCTTTCAGGCGGCGTACTTGTATGTTTGTTTCGTTGCGTATTCTTACATATGCTTGCCAAGTTTCTGGTGTTCCTAAAGATTTGTAACGTAAATAGGCTTGTCTTTTGTTATTCGTTATTTCTTTGATTTCAGGAGTATACCACGGCGTTTTGTATTTGTATGATTTATTTGCATTTATCTTTCTGGACCCTATTGCTTCTTCTGCTGCTTTCAGGATGTTACCTTTTATTTTTTCCCATGCTTCTTCTACACTATCTTCCTCCTGTATTGGATAGCTTTTGATCTTTTCTGCAAGCCTATTTCTGTATAGTTGTCTGGTGGATTCATTTTGTAGGGATTCAATATTTAGTTTCTCGAGGAATTCAGGTTTCAATTTTCTTTTAATATTGTATTTCAGTCTCATTTTCGCTAATAAGAGCCTATGGTCTGATCCTATGTTCGCTGAATTGAGAGTTCGAGTGTCTATTATTTCTGTGGTGTTAAATGTTTTGTTCGTTATTATATAGTCGATCATCGACTTCTGTCACTGTGTATTTTCAAATGTATACTTGTATTTCCAGTTATGTTCGAAAAAGGTATTGTTAATTCTTAGGGAGTGTTGCGCGCAGAATTCAGCTAGTAGGTCTTCGTTATCATTGTGTTCTTGTTCATGATACCGTTGTTTTACTCCTGGTATTGGGTCATTGCCTATTCGCGCATTCAAGTCGCCTGCTATGATAATATAATCATTTTCGGATATGGAATCTAAAATATCTTGTAATTCTTCATAGAATTGTCTTCGTTGTTCTCTATTTTTATTTATATCTGGAGCATATACACTTATAATATGAATGTGCCTATCTGTTAATTTCATCTTCAGTTTTAAAAGTCTTTCGTTGTAGTAGTTGGTATCACAGATATATTGTTGATATTTTTTATGTAGTAGGATCCCAACACCTGCTTTTGCCCTTTCATTCTTATTTACGCCGCTGTGTATGAATATGTAATTGTCAATTTGCTGCATTCCTTTGCCCTTTTTCTTTGTTTCTGATATAGTGCATATGTCTATTTTCTTAGAATTGATTTCCATTAGCACTTCGTGATTTTTACTTTTCCATGATTGTATGTTCCATGCGCCAATCCGTACTAATTCTTTATTCTTCTTCATTCGTTTTTTCGTATTCCATTTGCTTTTCCTTTTTGTTTGCCTAGTTGTCATCGCTTGGTCCGTCCTGTTTCCGAGGCTTAGTGTGGTTCTTTTAGCATTATTGTATCCCATCTACAAGTAGGTTGCTAGCCCGGTTTGTAGATGTCCCTCCTCCTTTATCCGGGCTTGGGACCGGCAACAGCACCACTGAACTGCTCAATCCGCCCAGCAGGGCTGCAGACGGAGTTGCGTTTTCTGTAGCCGGCTTTTCTTCTTGAAAGCCTCTGCTTCCTCTGGTTTCCTCTGTGCTTCTTCTTCTTGTCTCTTTCTTTTGTTTATGTAGGCTGCTGTTGATCCTATACTGTTAGACCTGTTGTACGTCAGTGTATTTCCGTTCATTCCCACTGGCGGGAGAATGTCCTCCATTAGCCATTTTTAAACACCTGAGGCCACATGTTCTGGAATGCTCTACATCCAGATATCCTGAAACAATCCAACGGAATGAACATATAAATAAAAAACATAATAAATGAGAATATTATAGAAAAAAAATATAAAAATTCGAAATACCACAAACTAAAAACTTTCTGTTACATTGTGCTGATTGTACTTCATCCCAATGTAAACCCAAAACTCACAATTTTGCTAAACCACACACTTTACCAAGTAGTCTCTTGTAAGTTAGATTGATTTTAGACTACGGTTCAGCGTCAGTTGTGCAGCAGACACAGTTCTTAAAAATTGTTTTGGTTTATTTTATTGCTGCAATTTTATGCATTATTTACAGCCTCACGTGTATCATTGGATCCATTGAAACTAACAAATAAAACTGGTTTGTATTAATCAGGACACAAAATACAGTCTATTTTACAAAAAAAGCCCTATGTTGTATCCTCTTGTATTAAGACTGTGTATTAAATCCCATTATTAATTTGAGGAATAACTTTGTGTGTACAGTTATGTGTAAATTAACCATAAAATTATCTGGCTGTTTTCAGCTTGTCAGAAATACAATTTACAATAAGTTTTGTGGAATTGGAAGGCCACTAGAGGACTACAAGCAGAATTCAAGGCCGCAGTTAGTGATGTCTTCCTCATTCCCTCTTTTTCTTATTAGCATCTTCTGAAATGTTTTTACTTCATTAATTGCCAAAAAATTGTATGCAAATTTTTAATAATTAGGTATAAGAGACCTAAAAAAACCCAAAACTAGATGATCCAATAATATAGTGAAAATAGCAGGCAAAAAGGGTGTCAGAGAAACAGGGTCAAAGAAAAATGGAGAAACTGGGAGAGACCTACATTCAGCAATGGATAGACACAGGTTGAAGAATAAGAAGAAGGATAACGGCATTATAATTAGCTTATGTACATATTTCTTGATGTTATTGTTTAAGCTGTAATCTCTACTTGAATAGTTTGCGTTCGTAATTTATTTGATATAGGTTACTGCATGAAAATCAAAAGTGCTATCAGAAAATGTCTGAGCCTATTAAGTCAATTGGATTAAGACTGCTTACTGAAATGTTCGTGGGAATCTCGACCAAAATCATTGCTATTTCCATGTATATGTATTATTTCTCTAAACTATACACTTTGTACAATAATTTTTAGACAAAACAATTTCATTTACAAATCAGTAATACTTTTCTCTATTTTAGGTCCTGAAGAAGATGTTCCAAGGAAGTTGAATTGCATGGAATTTATAATGCATGCACCCTCTGACTATTATAAAGCTAAAAATACTCCATACCCACCTGTAAATGCACCTGCTGAGCCAGGTTACATCTGGACATCTTTGCATGCTATCCAAAGGATACAGACAGGTGCTGCTCAAGACACTTAAAGATATTTTCCACTATGTAAAATAGGAACAAAAATATTCTTAATTATATACATTATTTTTAAATAGTAGGTAATTCATAAATGTAAGTAATGCCATAATAAAATAATTTAATTATTTATGTGTAGCAGTGGTTCAGTATTGCTGTTAATACATAAGACTCGGATTTGATTCCAGGTTCAACTACTCGACCTTGTGATCTTACAATTTTGGCTTGTTTTACCAGAAAACATATGCCAGTTGGACGTCGTTGTAAAACTTTATTTTACATACTTTTGGAATACAAATAATAAATGATGTAGATTTTTAAATAGGAAGTTAGCGTCACTTTCGCCAGAACTCGAATAAATCAATGAAAATTCAAAGTTATTTTTGCTGAGCGATTTAAGAGCCGCTTGGCTGTCTGAGTATATCGTGATGGGCAAATTTTAGTATGCCCTATGAGTACATTCATCAGCGCATTCGGAGATAGCCACTATTTTCGCCTGAAACACTGACGTATGAGTCCCCAATGGTGTAAATAGTTCTACTCTTGGGGACTGTCCAAATATGCCTGCTCCAGTTCCGCCTGCCATTTTGGATCCGTCTGTAAACCAGATTAGTCCCGTATTGGCAAGTAGATCCTGGGAATTTTCTGCCCATTCCTCTTTGGTGGGAATGTTGATTTGGAAGTTTCTGTTGAACGTATACCTTGGTACCATGCGGTCTACCCCCATGCAGCAGATCTCTGGTGCACTGGATAGTATCCCGCAATACCCCATGTTATAGCCCGCATCCTTCCATAAGTTTAATTGCTTTACTCTCCAGGCCCCTAGCAGTGCCTCTGACTTCACTGCCATTGAGCAGCTGTTGGTGTTGTTCTTAGTGCACTAGTAATGCCCACACAAGCCAAACGATGCACTCGATTGAGGATTGTTCCTAGTCTTTGTATATCTGCGCCTTTCCACCAGATATGCGCTGCATAAGTGATGATGGGTCTTACCATGGTTATGTACATCCAGTGTACTACCTTTGGTTTGTGCCAAAGACACGTCTGCAAATCCAAAAGGTTGCAGTTGCCTTCCTTGCTCTTTCCTCTACATGGTGTCTCCAAGTAAGTCTCTGGTCAAGTATGACGCCCAGATATTTTACTTTGGAGTCCCAGGTTAGGGGAGTGTTGTATAAGGTAAGGGCCCTTTCTTGTAGATTCCTTCTTTTAGTAAAGAGCACTGCTTTGGTCTTCGTTGGGTTGACCGTCAGCGAATGCTCTCTGCACCATCTTTCTACGGTATTCAATCCATGTTGAGCAATCTCTAGGACTGTCCCGTGTAATCTGCCAGTGGCCAAGATTACTACATCATCCGCATAACCTTGAGTATAAAGACCTTGATTGTTTAGGTCAGTGATCAAGCTGTTTACTACCAAGTTCCACAACAGGGGAGAGAGTACTCCCCCTGCGGGCACCTTCTGGTAGCATAGGCTGTCTTACTTCCATCGTTGATGCTGACCTTGATGGTTCGCGACTGGAGCAGGTTTTTGATCCACTTTATGATCGTGTTGTCAAACCCCCTCTCCGTTACCGCAGCGCACATCGAGTTGTAGGAGGCATTGTCAAACGCCCCCTGTATGTCTAAAAAGATTCCGAGGGCTATCTCTTTGTGGAGCAGCGCCTTCTCAATCCTGTACACTAGATCATGAAGTGCTGTTTCCACAGATTTTCCTGGTTGATATGCATGTTGGTTCGGATGCAGCGGGTTGTTTACCAGCGGTCCGTCCCTTAAGTGTCTGTCTACCAGCTTTTCTAATCCTTTCAATAGAAATAATGTTAAGCTGATGGGTCTCAAGGCTTTTGGCTCTGCGTACGAGACGCTCACCGGTTTTGGTAAGAATACTATCTTGGTTACCCTCTAGGCCATTAGAATGTAGCCTAGAGCCAAGCTAGCTCTGTATAATTTGCAGAGACTGTCGATGAGAGACTCCAGCCCTTCACTGAGAAGTGCCGGAAAGATTCCATCGCTCCCAGCTGCTTTGAAGGGAGCAAAACAGTTGATCGCCCACTTCACTTTTTCATGTGTGACTATTGAATTGGCCTTATGCCAGTCCCCACGGTTTATATGAGTGATATTATTCCCACTCTGTTGTGTGTTGGGTGTTGCTGATGCCCCAGGAAAGTGTGTCACTAGTAACAAGCTTAAAGCTTCCTGCTCAGATGATGTGTAGTCACCCGACGGCTGTTTAAGCGGCCCCATTTTGCATTGGGGGTCCCGTGCTAAGGCCTTGTGTAGTCTTGCTACTTCGGGTAGGGATTGAATCCATTCGCAGAACGACTTGCATGACTCTCTTTTTCTCTGACGTGTGGCTGTTTTGTATCGTCTTTGAGAAAGTTTGTAGTTTTCCCAGTCCGTTTCATTCACTTGTATAAGTGCTAAATGTGTGTGCTCCACTGACAGCCGCCTGCTTAAAACACCACAGGCTGCTATGCAGTGTTGCAAAATAATCTGGATGAATGAGAGGTTATTGAAGCCCATTTGGACAGCCTTTACCTCTCCTCCTCCATCGGAGTGGAAGCCGAGCTTCCTGTCTCCTCCACTGGGGATTCGACGGTTGGCGCCTGAAGCGCGGCCTTCTCTGTCTTGGTCACTGGTCTTGTCACTCGGCCCAAGCCGTAGAAGGGCGAGAAACTGCATTTCTCCAGGGCAGCAGCTGTGGATTCGTCCACGCCCAGAATTAGCCTAACTCCCTTCGGGGAGGTTTGCACCTTCTGGTCATAGATCCTCCACAGGCGAGGCCTGAAGTCAGCATTTTGCTGCCCCAGTTGCTTGATGACGATGCTTGCAGCTTTGGGATGGCGCTGTAATCTACTATTTGCAGATCCGCTCCTTCCACTGTGTTGGAGCTGGAGATTAGCTTCCTCAGCCACTCTTTGCTACCGTCGTCAGCACAGGAAATCGCCAGTACTCCCTGCGTCAGCGTTGTATCATGGAAGCAGGAAATGGTTTCCTCTTCCGGGACCCCATCCAGTGCCTCCATGAGAGCGCCTCTAATCTTCTCCTCCAGTTCCTAGGAGATCACCACATCTGGGTGTCCACCCATAAGGATGGCCACCCTCAGGGAGCTCTCCACAGCCCTGGCGTATCAAGTAGAGGGTGCTTGTGGGCGGTACTTCTTTGATGCCGGTTTTGCATCAGGAGGAGTCTCGCCCGCTGTTCCCTGTCTCTTCGTAGAGGCTACGGCCTGGGTTGCAGGTTTATCCTGAGGTGCCCTGCTTCCCTGGCCTATTTCTTGCCGTACACCCGAAGGTCCCGGCACTGGTGTCGGTGCTCCGGCCTTTATGGCCTTCTTCCTCTTCTTACTTTGGCCACCCGACAGATGCTTCTTTTTGTTTGAAGGAGGGTCTGTCCTAGGACTCTCCTCGGTCTCCATTGGTTAAGGTACCACCAGCGAAGTGGCACCCTCGATGGGTAGTTGAGGTTCCACCTTCGAGGTGGCGCCCTCTATATTGGAAGTATCATTCTGGGGACGTCCTTCCGGGGGGGGGGGGGGGGGGTGTGATCACTCATTTTGATCCCACGAGTAACTAGCAAAAACGGTCCGCTCCCGCAGAGGCTGATACGGGAGTAACTTCATACTGTAGAAGGTCGCCTGGTGTCCTACAGGCATCGTTCGTGACACTAATAACCCATAGTGCCACGCAACCCTCGGCACGATAGCTTCCACCTTGGTTTCTAGGATTTATTTTCGAGGTTTACTCCTCTAGAACCGCCGCCTTCCGCATAAACAGGGTCACCTCTAGTAGGAGTGGCTCTTCACCACGGGCGGATGATCTTCCAGTGTGAGAGGCTAGGGCAACTCAAGTGATTTTACTCAGTTGGTTGCTGTGGTGCGCGTCAACACTGGCTGGGTTGCCATCTGTTCACTTTCAGGCCAAGGTCTTGGATTATGCTCTGATTGCTAGCTTTGTATAGAGAACCCCTTTGATACAGCTTCTTACAAAACATATCCCACAAAAATTAATTAATTTTGCTCCACATTTTTGTTGTTATTGCAATTCAACTTATTTTTGTGTTCTACTTTAATAAGTATACTATTAAGCTAAGACAATATTCTGTCAAATAATGGCTTGTGGTCAGCGAATTATAAGATTAACAACAGAGGGAAGGTATACTTTAAGCCAAAAATTTTTTCGACATGAGACACATTTCAAATATTAAGTTTTTTTGACCAAATCAAACAAATAATTAAAAAATATTTTTATCCACAATCACATTATAATTGGAGATTTATCCACACTTATGAAGCATATAAAGTACCACTTTATCCACTAGTGGAATAATGAAATTACTTTATTCCACTAATGGAATAATGAAAAATACAATCTTAAATCAATTAGGTACATTTTATTTATTTTTTATTAACATTTACATTAATATAAATTTCCTTCTCTATTTTATCATATTTCACTTCGTTTCCATTAATAACAAGCTTGTAGTTGTCATCGTTTTCAGAACGCATAGTGCTTGTCGAAGTTATTGATAAATCTGTAGAAACAATGGATGTCTCCTCTTGTAAGGAACGACTAGTACCAGGAGTACCTTGGATTTTCCTTGCGATATCAAGCTTATTAGATACAGAATCCTCGATATAACTTTCTGCTATAGCGGAACTTCTCCACCCACCATGTCGTTTAATTGTTGTAAGGTCAGCACCTTTATTAGCCAGTAAAGTTGTTGAAGT
>JABXWE010020379.1:0-34435 GCA_014611495.1 Limonius californicus | reverse complement strand
AACAAAATTTTGTTAATAAAAGTTGTTCAGAATCGCCAAATAATCTAAATCCAAAATTTCATTACAATCAAAAAATATTGAAAAACATTTTTTTTCTAAAAAATTCATCCCGCACTAGAATTTTTTAGAAAAAAATTTCTCAATATTTTTGATTGTAATGAAATACTGGATTTAGCTTATTTGGGCGATTCTGAACAACTTTTATTAACAAAATTTTGTTGTAAAAAAATTCCTAATACGACTTCTTCAACAATAAATATTGAAATTTTTTAGAAAAAAAATTTTCAATATTTTTTGTTTGTAATGAAATTTTGGATTTAGCTTACTTGAACGATTCTGAACAACTTTTATTAACAAAATTTTGTTATAAAAAAATCCCTAATACGACTTCTTCAATTTTGCTGTTTATTTTAAATCGTAGTAGGCTAGCATTTCACCGTGAAGGGAAAGTAACATACCTTTAAATTACAGTTTAGTGAGAGGTATAATCAGAAAAAAGAAATTTTTTGAATCGATAATATATAAACAAAATACTGGGGTGGTGCAGTCTACAGTGAGACACACTGTATATATAAGGTACGACAGCGGCCATACCATAAGTAGTATATCCCTTGAGCCATACTCTTTAGATAGCCAGTCTTACATTCTCTAAATCAGATATTTAAATACTCGTAAAATACCCAGGAACTACAGGAAGTCAATTTCAAAAGGTTGGATGTCTTGCATGATGAATTTGTACAATTGGGGTGCTTTGTAAAATATAAGCCTCTTTTATCAGAATTGTAAGAATATGCAATAATGTCCAAGGGTTGTTAATCAATTGGAAAAATTAGAGAAATCATTATATTCTCGTAGACAGAACATCGGCATCACTGAACTGTGATAGTAACTGGTAAGTAGCTATTAAAAAGAAAAGTCCCGAAAATAAAATTTATTCCTTCTCGTCTCGTCTCGTTTCTTGTAATGTTATTTCTCGTCCCGTTCGCGAAGCGTTAGAATAATGGAAAAGAGAATGGGATGGGGATGACAATAGACGAAGGTGTTCTGTATACGTTATTATTTGCGGACGGTCAGGTCGTAATAGCCTCGGATTCGGAAGACATCGAATATATGACAAGGAAGCTCATAGTGGAATATATAGAGTGGTGCTGGAAGTAAACAAAGAACAGACGAAATGTGTATTTACAGATAAAAATGGGCAGAATTTAAATATAAACGATGGGACCATTAAAGTATGCCATGAATATAAATACTTAGAAATAACGATCACAACGCAATGGGTAAACGACGAAGATTGCAGAAATAAGATAGGTCAAGTGCAATTCAACAGTTAAATACTCTCATGGAGCGACAAAATAAGAAACAAAACAAAAACAATGCTTTATAAAAGCGTAGTAGAGAGCATCGCTACATATGGAGCAGAAGTTAGTATGAGTCACTAACAAGGATTTGGAACGAAGCTTCAACGCCTTCAAGATGTACTTCTGGAGAAGAAGTTGCAGAATTTCTAGACTACAAAGCGTAAGAAATGACAGGATCAGGCAAATTATGAAGGTTAGAAGCACAATAAACAATGTAGTGGAGCAAAAGAAGTCGATGTGGTGCGGGCATGTAAAAGGAATGCCAGGGGACAGATGGCCTTTTAAAACATGGTTCTGGAAACTCCAAAAAAAGAAGAAAAGGAGAAGAGCCAAAGATCACAACGAATGACAACATCTTTGCGGCAATGGAAAGGCGAGGTTTAAGGGAACGCGATTGGGAAGACACGCAGATATGGAGAAACCGCATAGGAGGGTATATGCGGTGATATACTGCGACAGCCGTAAAATAATTGTGCATTTTTCGATGCTCGCCACTGACATCACAGAAAAGGTAAGCGATACGAAGTCGGTTAAGTTAGAGAAAAGTTGCGTTTTTTATGGTGATTGAGAATCTTGGATATTTTGATTCGTTCTTGATTTATTACGAAAAAACTAAAAATTAATGATTTTAGAGATCAATTATTATTTTCCCTACCATTGACACTATTTCAATCAAACTTGGCAAATTTATATTTTTGGTCACTGTGAGTTGAATGACAAACAAAGATTTTCCAGACCTTCTAGATTTCAAGCTGCGATAGTCAACGTTTTTATTTCTTATGGCCGCCATATTGGATTATCATGTCTTCAGAGAGGCGAAAAAATTAGCTTTTCAAATTGGTAACTAAGAAAGGAAAAGACGCCAAGGACATAATGAAGAAAATAGGCAGAGGAAAGAATATGACAAAAACACTACATCCAAAAAATAAAAACCTAACCAAAAAAATGAAAATATAATATTTAAATCAATAATAGAACCGGTTATGACATATTGGTCGGAGATGGAGATGGTTATAGACAAAAAGATGAATCACATACTACTCTCAGCGGCAATGACATACTGGAAAAGATGTTGACGCCTAACCTTGTACGATCACGTTAGAAATGAAGATATCAGGGAGAAAATGGCACTCAAAGATACTATTATGGATAGGATAAATTAAAAGCAGTTAAGATGGTACGGGCATCTACGCCAAATGAATGAAGAAAGAATACCAATAAAGGTATGGAACTGAGTTCCAGCACAAAGAAATAAACGAGGGAGAGCTCGGAAGAAATGGATAAGTAGCATAGAAAGTGAAATGGAAAAGAGAGGATTACGACAAGGAGACCGGAACTACAAAAACTGATGGCGCTTAGGACGCGAGAAGCGGCAATAGCTGCAAATATTCTCTATATTAATAATAATAAATTGGTAACTACCATAACCTTTTTTTTTCTTCCAAAAAACTTGAAATTTAAAAATGTGCTGCTACCACTTATGCTTTTCAAGGGTTACTAATGGCAATTGGTCTACCATATCTTCTGAATTTGTTTGCAAACAATGCAAACATCTAGGCCCATTTGAATGTCCATCGATAAAAAATTGACCCAAAACGCATTATCTAAAAGGTCAGCCCATACGTTCAAAGAATATCGAACTTGCGGTCTAGTCGCTATTATTAAACGAGGATTCTCTGTTGCATAGTGATGAAGATTTTTCCCGAATCATCCCCGAATTTGTAAATAGAAGACTCATCAGTTCATAGTATTTTTCTGGAAAAATCTTGATCTTACTACAGTTGTTCATGAAACCATTAACCAAAGTCCAATCTTCTATTACCATCACCTGGATGAAGAGTTTGTACAAGTGTGAATTTATATTCACACTATTATATTTATGTTTTCCTCACATATGAATCATCAGTACCACACTCTTGAGAAATTCTTCGGTTGGAGTTTTCTGGACCAATCGCTAATCGAACCAGCACATTCACGTCATTAGCAATAATTCCTTTTCTATAAGACCCTCGCGGTTTTCTAAATCTGCCACAAACAGCCAATTTTTTTGAAATTCTTACATTTTAGCGCCGAGTAGCTCTGGATTCAAATTTGCATAATTTTTAGACGCTAAAACAGAATCATTTGTTACCTGTCAGTTTCAATTGTTTTATAATCAGCGCGTACTTTGAAAATTTAAATAAATATCTGCTGTTTTTGAATTTGATATATCGTTATCTTTAGATCAATAAATACATTTCAGGATTTAAGGAGTTTAAATAACAATTAGCACATTGTCACATTATTTATTGTTTCAATGGTTTTTCAAAGGCAAAGCGATTTTATGGATTAATTACAAAAATTTTTGGAAGCAAAGCATTATGTTGGTTACCAATTTGGAAAGCTAATTGTTCTATGTATCTAAAACTCTGTGGCCATAAGAAATAAAAAGTGGATTGTCGAAGCTTGAAATCTAGAAGGACTACAAAATATCTGTCAATGCCATTCAACTGACAGTGACCAAAAACATAAAATATCAAGTTTGATTGAAATAACGTCAATGGTATGGAACATAATAATTTATTTCTACAATCACAATTTTCAATTTTTTCGTGATAAATTTAGAACGAATCAAAATATTCAGGATTTCTTTTCAGATTCTAAATTGCCGCAAAAAAGCTCAACTTTTCTCTCATGTAAACGACCTCGTATCTCTTACCGTTTCCGAGATGTCGATGGTGAGCAACGAAAAATTCCCCACCCTGTATATGTATGTACATTTGTTTCTTAGAGAATTGTCAAGAAGTCTAAGTATCTTTTCAGTTCATGGTCTTCTAATTGGATGGCGTCTGGTATATAAATTGCGGCTTGCATTCACCAAAAGCAAGCAACAAATCCGTTTGACTATTCTAAAACATCGTAATATTTTAATTTATAATTTAAGTAAATAAAAAGTGATTTTTGTTGTAATGCCATATGTACATATGTTGGGTTACATCAACCACTTTTATCTTAGCTGGCCCACCCTGTATATTACTTTACTTTGGCGTTTCTAGTTCAGAAAGTAATTTTCCTTTTAATTCAACTTCCTAAATTTTTTCACGAAACCCGTATTTTCCTTTTACTTTTAATTGGTCGTGCGCCTAGATCAGCTATGGTTTCCTCGGTGCTCCAGGTACGAAAAGGATGCGAAGGCATCACGCAAGGACTCCTACGCATAATAATACAACAATTAACGCTCGAACAAATATTTGAAATATTATTATCACCGGTGTAAATGAACCTGCCCGTCTGAAGGCTATAATTGGAAATCCAGTATTTATTATGCATTACCACACCCGGCCAGTTCGCTTGCCCCGTCAATTAACACTCCAATAATTAATCTCAAGGCGAATATTTGAGTGGCCGAGTGCTCTGGAATAACACCGTCTTATTTATGGTTCATTCATTATTTGTTTACCTACTAATTGCTGCTCGCCATAGTAACCGAATGTGTCTGCAGAGACTTATATTTTGTTAAATGTGTTTTACGAGCCCAGGGGCGGAATAGGGTGTCGACATCGAAATCTTAAATTGGTCGGAATCGACCGCCTCGGACAAACTCGCACATATCATAGATTTGCATAATGTCGCTCCGAATCTGAATATAAAGTGTGAAAATTCAACTTTCGGTTGCTCTAACGCAAAAGCGGTTATTTAAAATATAAATTTGAAAGTAGAATATCCTCAGCTCTGAAAGAATTGCTTTTTACAAGAAACACATGAATAACAGTTCAAGCATTAGAACTGTTTCAGTTTTATTTACTGGTTTCTAAATTGTTTTCAAAATTCAGGTAACTAAAGTAATCTGAAGGCTACCGAAAAAATTTCCCAGGTTGGCGTAACTTCATAACCAATTAAACTACTCAAAAATGAATAGAGATATTGCAGTGTAAGACACGTAAAGGCAACACCAATTGCATTTGAAATAAAAAACTACCAAAACAACCTAATGTAACGTCTTTTTAGTAATAAACATGAAAATTACAACAAAGGTACGTTTAAAGAAGAAATTTAACAATGTTATAATGAAAATCATTATTGTCTCCTTTCACTTAACTTAAATTTATTTAATTCTAATACCGCGTGGCACCTCCTCTGGCAGTAATAACTGCTCTGCACTTTGCTGGCGTACTCTCAATGCAATTATCAATATGTTCTTGTGGAATTTAATGCCACAGTACTGGCAATACATTCCTCAGCTGTTGTACAGTAGTAGGCCTTGGATTATGGTGATCCACGGTGCCATGCATCCTCGATGGGGTTGAGGTCTGGAGATAGCGGAGGAAGAACAAGACGGTTAATTTCCTCATCTCGAAGCATCTCTAAAACAACCCGAGCATGATGTGCCTTGCGTTGTCATCAAGAAAAATAAAATATTGCCGTCCAACGGCGTTGCGGCAGTTCAGAACATGGTCCATAATGATGTCTTGGGCATAACATTGGCCAGTGAGTGTACCATTAAAGATATGGAGGTCATTACGTCACTCTAAAGCAATTCCGGCCCATACACCACTACCAAAGGCAACGACTGGTTGAATATACTGAGGCAAGGTACGATGTCCGGTACTACGATATACTCTTTGACGCCGGCTACCATTGATGTGACAATATCTGACCTCGTCCGAAAATGGTATATCATCCCACGGTGTGGCTTCTTGAAGCCAATGTATTGACCATTCCACCATGTGTTCTGCCCAGTTCTTGCAGGACATCTCAAAGGGCGATATGACGTAAGTCCTACCTCAAACAATCGATTTCTCACAGTTTGATCGGAGACTCTATATCCTGCGGCATTCTGGAGCGCTTGCTGTAGATGTCAAGCAGTTAAAAAGGGGTGCATTCTTGAAATAATTACCAGAACTCGATCCTCACGAGGTGTTGTGATGCAAGAAGATCCACTTGCAGTCGTACATGTTTCTCTAATGCTGGAAAGGGGACGTGAAATTACGCTCTGCGTAGTTCCTTCATATCAGCAATGTCGACCTGGCGATCTCCTCTTTGGTGCATAGCAATGGCTAAATTTCGTTGTTCTATTGTTAGAAGGTTTCTCTGAATTGTTGATTATTATTAAGAATAGAAATGTAACACACGAATAAAAAACAATGATCAAAACAGATCCTAAGAAGACAGGAAAGATTAGTCAATCAAACACACAAACTCGACTTGACACTAATGCGGTTAAACAATTATAACTGGATTCGATTGTTGTTTTTTAACATCAAACATTGCCGCTTGCTCTAATGATCAATAATAGACGACCATTAGCCCCCACATACAAACATATATGTTTTATATTACAATATCCTTTTGCATCTTTGAGTAGTTTATATTAATTACACAATTTGTTGTTCCTAGGATATTTTGTTCTACTCAATTTAGTTTGCTCACTTCTGCTAGTTTTATTAAATTGAACACATCTTAAGTGAAAAAAGATCTACAATACCAATTGCTAAGAATGTGGTACATGTTATCTTGACATTTTTACTAAATTTCGGAAAGTATTGAATTGATCTCCTACGAAATACAGTTCTTTTTAGAACTAACATCATGTTCTTATACCATATGATTATGGTTTCGTATAGAGTCCATAATAAAAGCAAGTTCAATCTTGTAAAGAATGATATGATCCTTGGAAGGTATCAATAAAGCTCTAGAAAAAAATAAAGCTGATAAAGATGTCACTCAAAGAAATAGTGTATACTAATTGCAATTGCTTTTAGTAATACGCAGTCGCTCAGAGAGAACGCAAAGAAAGAGAGCGTGAGCAGCAAAATGGCAAATACGTTGTTTTACACATTGTTTGGGAGAAAATGTTACGGGACAAGCGATCATTCTCTTTATCCCGCAACAAACCATTGTAAGTTGCTCATCGGCTATCAGAGAGTTAACGGAAAACGAGTCAAAGTCAAAATAAGTGGACACCACCCTTTCAAGTCACAGCTAAACAAAGATTCTGGTGAAAGGTTGAAGACTGACAGCTTACGGGGGAGTCGAAACTACCGTCTTTTGTTTCCTCGTTATCTCAGTATTTCTCGTAGTCTTAAATACACGAAGATAAAAATTCACTAAGATAACAAATCGTAGGTATTTATGCAATGGGTATAAATATATTAAATTAAAGGTTTGTACAGTTACATGCCAAATATATTCAAGAGAGGAGCACAGCCGGTCCAGCCATAAATAATATATAAAGACAAGGTCTCGAGACGTCCGATCCTGTCACTTGAGTTGTCACTGACTGGGATGTGTACCATAAGATTGAGAAAAATAGAACTGTATAGTCAATATCGGCTGAGTTTACAATACAAATATAACTAATTATTAAGTTACTAAGTTGCTTCATTTCTTAAAAATGGTACTACTTCTACCTTCCACAAGCACTTTGTAAACAAATAATCACTGCTTACAGTCTTCGTTAATACTTGTAAATGGTAGATAGGTTTTACTTTATTTTGGCGTCAGGGTAGTGAATGTAACAAATGTTGATTTTATCTTAGTCGACGGGAGACACTGACGGCAGCTAGGCTGATGTCACCCGCAATCAAAACGCGATGATTTGGTTACTACGTTAGATTGGGCAATAAAGATTTTTCCGGAACGACGGAGAAAAACGACGAAACTAGTTGTTCTAACACCAAAAATAATAAACTGCAGTATAGAGCTTTTGCTGAAACGGTAAATCTTTACGGGTACATTAAAAGGGGTAACAAGATTAATTTTATTCGTATAGAAGACCAAGAGAAACCTCACGGTATTCTTATCTATGTTATTGACTTCTGTATGTATTTACTGCGACTTTATCGTGGAGTGTTATTGCGAGAAACGGTACGAAAACTAAATTACAAGCGCAATTTGAACCCCGCCCTACTTTCGCTGAGCACGGCTCACACGTTTAGCGAAGAAACCTTTGTCCGAGCAGTAACACAAGCCAAGCCAGTTCCAAACACGGTCCTGCATGCAAACTTGACGCCACTTTTCTGAAATTCTCTCGAAAAGTCCGATCTCTCCTCTGCGAGAATTCTAGCGCGCACCTTCTGACAAAAAAACACCGAACAGTGACAACTCTCGGGCTAAAGAAAATGTGACGTAAGATGCGCTTTTTACGAATTGAAATAATGAAATGAATCTAACAAACGTTGAAATATAAACGTGAGAAACTGAGAATGGCACAAAAAGCGGAGAAATATAATTTGAAGCTCAACAATAATAACTAGAATAAATTGTTGTTCTTGTATAATTTCTATATATTTTCTTCGAGATTGTTTTCGATAAAATTATAAAAGAAACCAAGTGTTGTACAGTTTATGCACTTTTTTCAATGTTTTTGTAATAAAACTAAAGAAAAATAACCCGAAGCTGAATTCTATTCAGTAGGTAAATTTTCTGTATTTCTGAAATTTTTACACTTTTTTACGACATTCTAACTAATTAGACTTGCAAAATTAACTTTTTAACAGAATAAAATAAAATAGGTGAGTTTTATATTTGTGTATAAATTCGATATAATTTTATTAACATATTATATAAAAACATTAATTCAAATTTCAATAATACACAGTTGGCAAATTTTCTGTTTGTTTACAGATTCGCTACCATTTCTTCTTCTTCTTCGCAATAATACTCAGTAGAAGAGCTTTCTGTTCTGTATAGTTTCTATAATTTTTTCTTAATATATATTATTCTAAAAAACTAGAGGAATGAAATTCCAAACTAAATAATAATCAGAATAATCTTTCGTGTTTTTATACATTTTCTGCAGCTAAAATTATAGAAGATCAATTCGAAACTCAAATACACAAAAAGTGAGTTTTCTGTACCGTTTTATAATTTTATTTCTACATTTGGTACGAGAAACTTTTAAAAAACTAACAGGCAACTACCAAACAAGTTCAGCTACCAGTGGCCTAAACATTTGTGTAGCCCAACTCTTAAATTTGGTAAGTGATTGACTAAGATTTGTGCATTCTTCTGGGGTACTCTAGTTATTGGTCATTAATGGATGTGTCTGTACCTTCAGCATATCTATGTTTAACACATTTTGAGGTTAGAATCGTTTCGTTTACTCGTGACTCTTGGGACTAACACCACCGTTTTAATCTTTAATTTAATAAAATGATATTTTACTTCAACAAATTTGATTTGCCCCGTAGACCTAAAGAATCCAGATGCAGATAATGCTCTCTGTTTTTCTTTATTCTCTTAAATTGCACAAAGGTTAATAAATGAAAGATGATACCTGATACCTTATTATGGGGTAAGTACCTAAAATTGACCACTTAGTGGAAATTGGATGGATGATAATTAGCAAGCTTATTATATATGACTGAAGATATTTAAAGATGTCTTTACCTAAAAAGGAAAAGCAGGATGTTTAGGATGGTCACCGGGAAGGTACGAATTTTATTATTTTTAGTAATTTAGTTACATATTATTTTTCTCAAACGGAACCAGCATCAAATTTTATAAGTGGCTAATCCAACCTTTGTACTCTACAGTGTGTCCCAAAGTGTACGGCAGTATTTCAAGGATGAAATCCAGAACTTAATTAGAGTAGAAAAATTTATGTGGTTAAAATTTTAGTTCAACGGAATTACTGATCTAGTTACCATGATCGCGTCTTTTGTTTGGCAGTATTTGAATATCGTTTTTAACAAATTATTGTTTGTAACTTGTCAGTTTATTACTGTGATACTGAAGTTATTGGCTTCTTCTTTGTATCCTTATTCCCATCGTAATTCACAAGTGATTCAGAATGCCAATGTTATTTGCAAATGAAGAATATGCAGATATTCATGTTTACGGTCTGTGTGATGGAAATGCTTTAGCAGCACAACAGGCATATCGTAGAAGATATACCGATAGAAGACTGCCTCCGCGTGCAGCTTTCTTTAATTCACATCGTCAGCTGAGGGAACATGACACTTTCAATGCAAGACATGCATTCGGTCAAGGAGTTGTCCGTAGACCCATAAACTATAATGAACAAGTTCTTGCTTTATTACAATAAGAACCGTCTTTAAGTGTGCGAAAGTACGTACGAACTGGAATATGTAGAAACCAGGTTTGGAGAATAATAAGAAGTGCTCGCTTACATCCATATCATCATCAAAGAGTTCAAGCTCTAGGTAATAATTTTGAAGCTCGTTTAACATTTTGTAATTGGGTACAAACTAATCAAAACCTATCGCATATTTTATGGACCAATGAAGCTTCTTTCACACGAGATGGTATCAATAATTATCATAATTTTCATGAATGGGTTGCAGAAAATCCTCATTTAAGAACAAGCTCGCATTTTCAACATAGATTTAGTGTTAAACTGATAGCTGGTATACTTAATGTTCGACTGATTGGACCATTTGAACTGCCACGCCGTTTGAGTGGTGCGAATTAAGAATATTTTCTAGGAAATCTCTTTACCCTTATTACTGGAAGATGTGCCGTTAAATATTAGACATGCAATGTGGTATCAACACAATGGGGCACCAGCACATCAATATTTTCGTGTTAAAGCTTTGCGTAAGGCTCATTTTCCGGGAAGATGGATTGGAATAGGAAGATCCGTAGTATGGCCACCGCGTTCGCCGGACCTGGCTCCATTAGATTTTTATCTTTGGGGTCACATGAAACAGATTGTTTATGCAACTGAAGCGCACACGGTAGAATAATTACGTCAAAGAGTACAGCAGGCTGCTGATTATTAGGAATATCCCAGCAATCATATTAAGAACGCAGCGATCTCTTCTGCGACGTGCGGCTTTGTGTATCGAACACAATGGAGATAATTTTGAACATTTCTTGTAAATAAAATAATAAACATTTATTAAAAAAAGATTTATTTCATAAAATACGTTGAACTAAAATTTTAGCCACATAAATTATGAAATAAACAATAGCTCGTTATCGGTTACGTTTAGGGCATATGTTTATATGGCCTTTTCGACTCTAAATAAGTTCTTGAGTTCATTGATATATGTACGTTTTGGGACACACTGTATATTAGATTTTCAAATAGTCACTTTGAAGCAAATCTTTTAAATTCACATTTAAATTAAAATATTTATTTTAAATTATTTGAATTTTTTTATTATAAAAATTATTATAATAGATATTCTACAGATTAATATACAGAGTGTCCTGTCCTATAAACCAAACATACCATAGTACCAAAGCGGTGCCTTAAAGAAGAACAACATATTTTTAACATTGAGTATATTGCAGAAAAAAATGGCGGATCAAGCTGAAAATTGGTACACATCCACTTCAGGGGAAGCTAAATATTCTCAACGGCATTACTGGATATTATAAAGGGCGCTGTCGGCTGATTTGCTGTTAAAGCGAACATCAGCATTTCCGTATGCTAACTTTGTTACATATTTTCAAGTTGCTATCTGTGAGTTTGATAATATAAAATCAGTGTATTGTTGTTTTGCCAAGATATTATCCAATTTATTAAGTAGTTGTTGTTGTGTTAAGTGATTTCAATTTGTTCTTAAACTTGTTGTTAATTAAATATCAGTCGACAGCGCTCTCTGTAATATGCAGTAATGCTTATAAGTTGAGAATGTTTAGCTTCCCCTGAAGTGGCTGTGTACCCATTTGCAACTTGATCCGCCATTTTGTTTCTGAAATATTACCCAATGTTTCAAATATTTTTTTCTTTAAGGCCTTCTTAAGGGAGCACCTTTGTACTAAGGCATGTTTGATTTAATCGGTCCCGTTGGACTCTGGACTGGGAATCTTTAATTAAGCTGTGTTGCTTAGCTTTCAGTACACCCTGTATTTTATACAAGTGCAGATAATGTGACATCAAAACATGTTTCCGTATTAAGCCAGTTTTCTAGGCTTTGTTGTCTATTTTCGCTACCGTATTGCTCTTGTTGTAAACACACTTATATAGAATTATTATTTAGTAGTAATTAAATATGATTTGAGACTTAATCTTTTAAAAAGAATGTATGTGTAATTCTTCCTACGTTATTTTCTACATGGAAGGCCAATTACTTTCCTACTTTGGCAACCTATAAAAGTACCTGGAATGCATGAACCAAGCACACAGTAATTATTAAATTAAAAGGACACTCACGGGGACATTAAAATGAATCATTCACTTAAAATGGAAACGATCTAAGGATCACTTTTTATTATTAGTCAGGTTGAGAAAAAGAAACAGATTTCTAAGATAACCAAACCTTTCAAAATTGCTAAAATAAATGTTCTGAACTAAAAGCTCTCGTATAATAATGTTAAAAGGGTACTTTTTAAATAAATAAATAAATGAATTAAATTTATTCTGTGTACGAGGCGCATTCAGAAACTAGGGGCCTTCCAAATATTCAAGTCAATTTGTCGCATTGTGGGGTGTTTTAGTGGTTGATGAACTAGCCGTACGTCACTTTAACGTTGTTCTGTCATAAAGACCTATATGAAGGCCTAATTAATATACCATTTTAAAGAAACAGGTTAGATTTCCACGTGCCTTGCACAACAATGTACACGTGAATCGATTCAGCGCATTAAGGCCCACTCAAATAATTCTTGTTATCATTTTATAAGGAAGTTTCACTTGGAAAACTTCACAATATTGCACAATATGTTACAATATTATTGTATAACACTTGTTTCAGATACACACTCTTTCTTTAAATCTTGTCCTGCACATTTTATTTTATGGTGAGTTGTTTGGGACATTTAAAATTTTAGAAATTATTTTACTTGGATATCTTCTTTCCTATAAATTATTATTTTTTCATTAAAAATTATTTGTAGAACATTTAATAAAAAAAATATTTGTTAAGGACGCAGATAAATTACTTTTGCAAGTGAAAGGCTTCTACTCATTCACAGAAGATGGCGCTGGTTCACATATTGGTGTATTTCTGAATTGGAAATGTTAGCTGAAACACGGTTCAGTGAGAAATATTCCAGTTTAATTAGGAAACTAAGGGCTGCTTAAATATTCCCGCCGAGTTAGGGGCATAGTCGAGTTAGCGCATTGTAGGGGTGCTTTAGTGATTGATAACTTTACCATGGTTTTGTCATGGTATTCAGTTGCATAATAAAGCGCTAAAGTGAATACGCCGATTGAAAATCTCATAAAGTGTAAAGTGCGCGCTGTGATTAGTTTTCTCCATGTGTAGAATGAAAACGCCGCCGAAATGTACCGACAATTATACTAGTTTTTTAGTTGAGGCATCATAAGAAAAGGGAAAGTTAAGTAAACTGGTGTAGGAATTTCATAGATAGACGAACAAACGTGCACGATGAAGAACGAAGTGGGAGAACTTCTGTTATCAACGACGATTTTGTGAAGAAAGTGAACAATAGAATTCGTAAATACCGGCATTTTATTATATCGGAAATAACTGCAAATTTTCTACATATTTCAGTTACGGTTCTATATGATATTGGCACAAACTGGCTACAGTACCACAAACTATGTGCGAAGTGGGTACCAAAGATGTAAGCGTATGCTCAGTAAAACAGCGCATGGCTTCTACACTGACTTTCCTTCATGGCTGATGGCGATAAGTACCTGAATCACATTGTGCCTGGCGACGAGGCGTTGTTTCCGCATGCAATTGTTGAAATCAAGCAACAATCAATGCAGTGAAAGTTTGTGAGACTTCCCAAATCTAAATTTCAATCAAACATTACTGTTTTTTTGAGGCAGGAAGGGCGTATTGTTGGGTGATTTCCTGGAAGGTAGTGCGACAAGTAATGCAGACTATTATGAATCAAACATGCCTGTTTGGTATGTTTGGTCTCTACTTTTAAATAAGTGTGGACTAAAACAACAAAGCCTTAGGTACACTTCCGTCAATCATCCTGTATATATGAGTGACAGCCTTTTCGTCCCATTATTGGGCATCGGCCTCTTCTATGGCACGTGTTTTTTTTTTCAGCGCTAAGGTAGAAACACGGGGCATTTACAGTTTAACCTTGTATCTGAACGACAGAAATTCCAGAGGAGGTTTTTAGCATTAAGATCCCACGGTTGCAAGCCGGATTGGGAAATTGTACATGGTGGGTTGCAGACAAGATTTTTATAAATCTGCATAGTAATGCTTAGGTTTCGAACCAAAGCAAGAATCGACGTTCTACTCAGAAAGTGAGCGCTCTACCAACTGAGCTACCACCACACTCCTGTATACAAGGTGTTAATGAATTGCAAGAACAAACTTTTAGGGCTTAAAGTATGCATGAAAACAAACATTTTTTGTTAATAAATGTATGGTCGAAAGTGTTTCCTTTCCGGGATAGAGCTTCTCAAAGATTCTTTAAGAAGCGCCTAAATGTAAGCAACTCAATTTACTATCTACTATTTGTTTCCATAACGAGGGAAATTAATACAGGATAACTAAAGCCCTCTTATCCACTTTTCAAATTATCCTGTATTAATTTCCGTCTTTATGGAAACAAATAGTAGGTAGTTAACACCCGTTAACACCCGTTAACACCCTGTATATAAACCTTATAAACGCTATTTTTATGAACTCGAGGAAGCCTCAGAAGACATGAATACTTGCATTCATGGCTATAAGAACACAATCCTGCTATTTAAGCTAAATTGTTACAACTTACAAACCAGTAGCGCATCTAATGTTCCTATAAGTATGCGCTGAGGGGTGTGTAATGTCGGGGTGCCCATAAATCTCAAGAAGGAAAGATAAGAATTAATAACGGAAGAAAGCAAAATATTCAGTTCACTATTTGTACCTGTTGAATTAGGTATGTCATTGTTAAGAGAAAGCTTTTACTCCTTCACAAGAGCTGACGCGCACGCTAACATCCTCTGATTCGCACACAGACTTAAGGTGTAATCACAGTTGAAATATTTTGTTTAAGTCCGATACGTTGAAGAAATCAGGGTTACTTTGATTTATGTTATCCAATAATAACAAGTTGTTGGTGTCATTGGTGGGCGTTAGAGAATTAATAATTAAAAATAAAGTATTACATAATGTAAGTGTAAGTGTGGTGGTAGCTCAGTTGGTAGAGCGCTTGCTTTCTGAATAAAACGTCGATTCTGGCTTGGGTTCGAAACCCAAGCAAAACTATGCAGATTTATATATATATATAAAATCTAGTCTGCAACCCACCACACACAATTTCCCAATTCGGCTGGTAACCGTGGGATCTTTATGCTAAAAACCTTCTCTGGAATTTCTGTCGTTCGGATTCGACGTTAAACTGTAGGTCCCCATTGTTTCTACCTTAGCGCTGAGGGGAAACACGTGGCAGAGAAGAGGCCGATGTCCAGCAGTGGGACGGAAAGGCTGTTGATGATGATTACATAATATTTTCATTGTTCCTGGAGTCTATATGTAAATCCATGGAAGCTAGCGCGAGCGTCACTTAATGTGAACGAGTAGAAGCTATCTTTTGACAAAGTAATTTTTCCAGTACACAGAAGTATTAATTTAAGTTTTAAAGAACAAAAAAGAGTTTGTGGTACGAAAATAATCCATGAAACATTTTTTAACATAAAAATGTTTTTAAGGTTTTGTATTGGAAACTAAACATTTAAAAATTACAATAAAATAGAACAGATTAAGAATCATGTGTTTTACAGACAAAATCATAAATACGCACTGTATACATGTATCTCTCGCGAATGTTGTATAAAATGTTTTACACTTGGAGTTGACGTTAGGTCGGCGAATGCTAGCGCGAGCATCACTTATTGTGAACGAGTAGACGCTTTCCTTTGAAGAAAGTAATTTTTCTTCGTGTTTGGAAGAAGCAAATTTTCTGATACTCAGGCACTGTAAACGCAACAATTATTTCCTTTTAATGCGAAAAATTATTTATTTATATTTAAGCAAACACGAAACAATTCGATTCGGAAACAATTTAAGAAATATTTATTGTACCTGAAAAATTATATTAAAACCATTTTTTACCTGCCCTAAAAATAAAAAAGGGGGATGCGAGAGACATCCTGTGTTATGTACAATGATTATATATGCTCTATATTATATATATATATACAGGGTGTATCAGAAATAGTTACAAATATTAAATCCGATGGTAGATTACAATATATACAAACTAGAAAAAACAAAATTGTTGAGTACCGCAGGATAATAACAAAAATTTGAGTTCAAAAACATGTTATGCAAAGGAAAGTAAGATAGAAGTGCAAAAACATCACCTGCCACAAACCAATACTATTAGGTAGGTCAGTAATTTCTATTCAGTCTGTTGTTGTTATCACAAGCCAGACAAGTTTTTACGTGTTTGCCACTTTGGGTTTACTTTACAATTAGGAATAACCTTCTACAGCTTAAAGGCATTTTCTGTATCATCAGCAGTTCTCAAACAAAATTTTATTTTATTTATTAATTCAAAAAAATAAACTTAATGATTTTTGAAAAATGAATAGTACCATTGAATTCTACTTGAGCCAATCTATTACTGGTTTAAATATTTATACTGATACACCCTGTATATATGATTTAACTGGCAGATGTATATATAAATGTATGTACATGTATATAATATATATATAATAAATAAAAAATTATAACAATTTAAAATAAATTGTACAAAAAAATAAATGTTATAGGTATGATTGATCGTAAACAAGCCTACCAAAATATAACAAATACAATTTTATAGGCCTCCACTTGGTAGTAAATCATTACTAATTTTCTTGTTCATCCATTATATGTAGTTCCAGGTGACATAAGCAGTCTTATCTGCCTATTCACTTAACGTACGTTCAATAATTTAAAGACACTTCTCGCGCGGCTCTAACTTTATGACGAAAATAAAAGATAAACCACGTGTGTCGATAAGTTGTTCCATAAGGGTCGTTTGAAAAAGGACGATCTTTTTGTACAACAATGTAAATCACGTGTAAACTCCGCAGGTCGGATGAGAAACCGATTTCTTAATATATGTTAACCGATAAAACAGCGCTGATCAATCGTCGGTCAGCACGCGATGTTTGTGGCGGTGAAGCGGGTGCTGTAAGGTCGCTGCAAGGGTAATGACAGGGTATACTAATTTGTCAGTATAATTGGTGTGTTGGCGGCCGGGCAGGTCTCGAAGGCGGGTTTTAATTGTCAGCACGGCGGCCGCGTTAATTGCTTAGGTCCGGGCAGGTAACTCGCGGCCTTCGCCACTTCGGAGGAACCACGCTCGTTCAAACTTTTAACTCCTGTCTGCTCCACTTTTCGCCATATGGTGTTCCAAACTGTCTTTCCACGGGGCATGTAGCTGGTTAAAGCGCCTAGAAAGGAATGTTTCTGATCAGAAGTTGTCTTGCGCCAAATAAGGGTTGAAAGTACTTACTGCTGAACATGTGCTGCGATTGAAGAAGGTTTTGCTAAATTGTACGTTGATCTGAACTCATTCTTTTCTCGGTATGACCAGGTTGTGGAAATATCTATACCCATCCTACAGGGATGTCAAATTGCTCATAACGTCTGCAGGATGTTAAAAATATAAGAAAATAGCGTGAAACTGGTCATTCTTGAAACTGTCTGGTATATTTACGACGGATACAGTGTGTCCCAAAAACGCTAAAAAAGATAAACACATTCTACAGGTTATAATCAATAAGCTGCGGATAGATTTTCAAAAATGCACTTCCTGAGAAACTAATAATATACTACCAAGTAATATAAAAAATATCACTTATAAACATTTATCACTATTTGCTTTTAATTATATACGTTTCAAGAAATATACTTTAAAGTTTGTATCTACATCAAATCATGATTTGGTATAAATGTAAGTGTTCCTGTGCTATTAATTAAAGTAGTGATATTCCACTTGCAGTTATGTAGATGGGCTCATTTTCGTATACACCGCGCTGAATTAGTAACAACAGTCAACATAGCAGATTCCCTGCACACACGTCTCGCATACTAATGCTACTACACTACCTATGTCAATATTACAGAAAAAAACAAATATTTAAAAACCAATCAAAGATGTATATGTCATACCTTCATACTTACGATTAAATGTTTATCCTAACATTTAAAGAGTCTGATTTCGAAAAATATATATTATCGCTTACGTGGTAGCAGCAACCATATAACCAAAGTTACCCAAAAGATAACTGAAAGTTAACATCTCAAAAATACAAGGTCACCATTAGTCAACCAAAAGTTGACCTAGAGGTTAACTATGTCACAAATTAGTTAACCATAGAGCAATCTTAAGACATTCTCAAGGTCGCTATAAGGTTAACTATTAAATATGTCCAAAAGCTAACCTTGAAAGTCATCGTTTGGTTAACCATAAAAGATGTCCAAAAGTTAACCTTGGAAGTCATCTTTTGGACATCTTCCCCAACATTCTCAAAAGTTGTGCTCTGTGGTTAACCGCTATACCATCCCACGAAGATAATCTTTGAAGGATAACCATACTGAGGGTAAATAAGTAAACCGAGAAACACTTCTAAGTGTATGTGTTAGCAAGCCTAGCGTCTATATTATATAATTAAGCAAATCATAATTCGTTAACAAAAATTATCTGTTGACAGATATATATATATAGGTATATATATATATATATATATATATATATATAGTTCTATGATATTTACCCTATATTTATATTATTATCCTAAACTATACTTAAACTATGTTAATCTTACTAAATAACCCTGATATGATGTGATTTTTGGCTTCGTAATGCCTTACGTATATGTAAAAGGATACTATTTTGATGATGGGAAGCTTGATTTTACCTGAAATTGTATGTAATTAGTTTCATTATCATGTAAAGAAGGATATTCGAGAAGTTATTATGATAAAATATGAATTTTATATACCTAATAAGAGTCAAAGGTAGTTTACGATCATCAGAGAATGTTACGATGTGGTTTGTTGGTGACTTAAGTAAAGTTGTAGGGTATATTCCTTTTGAATAAGGATAGTGACGTCTATGTGCGATGTAGGCAATATTTTGGTTGTTTTGGGCAGGTGAGGGAGCCCTAGAACATAAAATTTGTATTATTATTATTGGGTTATATTTTTGTAAATATGTGTGTGAAAAGTTTAATTTGAATTCCAAAGTGTTAATATTGTTTTAATTAGTTTATCTGTCGTTTGAGGAAAGTATTGAAGCAATTTTGTTTATTTGAATAATGTTATTTATTTGTAAATTATGGAAATTAGAGGGATATATTATTTGTGAGGTTATAATTGCATTTTGGTTATTTATATTGTTATTAGTAATTGTAAAGGTTGTATTTGTGTGTAGTTAATTGTATTGAAGGGTTTTGCAGCTGTTTTTAGTAATTTTATATTTGCTGTGATGTATTTTGAATAATTTTGAATATTTATCCACATGTAAATTTTTTTGTCATGACTTTTAAAGTATTTGGTATCAAAAGAATTGTAAATTTTCAAAGATTATAGATATGAATTTTGTTTGTTAAAATTTTAAGTATTAATCTTGTAATGTGTAAGTAAAATGTTGTAAATCATATGTTTATAATTTTGATTAACAGGGGCTATTTGATTGGTCCATTTTAAGTTGAGGTGTGCGTGAAGGTACCAAATTTGGTCAATTTTGAATTTTAGTTGGTTATTAGCACTCAAAGTAGATGCACGTATTTTCATTTACTCTAAAATTTAAAATGTTAAATCATTAAGGTTGAAATTTGTTAAATGTGGGTGTGGCTACAATTTTGTTTACATGAGTATTTGTGAGGTTAATTTTATTTCGAAAGATGTTTATATAATTTCAAAGTTAAAGGATATAAAGTGTTTAATTATTAAAAATATAAAACTAACCTTGAATTGGAAGTTCAAATTGTGTTATTTATTCCAACGTTCCTGAAAACCTAAAGAATATAAAATTAAAAGTGAATTCATTACTTCATTATAAAGAAAAGTCAACTTACCTGTAATAAGTTATGAGATTATACTGAAAGATTAAAGTATAATTTTGGAAAATTCTAAACACTTCACAAAAGTTTAAGTTCTTTATCAACGATTCTGGAACCGTTACGAGCTGCAGTGATCGAGATATAGTTCGGATCAGACACAACAAGGTCAAATTCATGCATCAGTTGCAGTTATAAGAAATTCAGATGTACACTGTGCGACAACATTTTGGATTGCAGATAAGTCTCTATTTAAGTTTTATATGTATGTGTTTTACTTATCATTATAATTTTATAAACATATCTGTAGCGAGGTCACGAAATGTTACCCTGAGATATTTATGGTTTTTATATGCCGGGATATTAAGTAATTGATTTATTTTAATTTGTGTTATTGGCGTAACCAACGTATATAATTTAATTTTGAGCTAGCCGAGGTGAAGAACAATTCATTTATTTATTTATAAACATATTCATAGCATTTATTTTATCACCATTAACGTGGGGTTATTTGTTTATTTATATTTATAGACAAGTTACATAGCAATATATATATATATATATATATTCAGGGCGAATAAAAAAATAAGGAACATCGATGCTACAGCCTTAAATAATAACTTTACGAAAACAGTTTCCTATCAAGTTATTTGCCACAATTTGGCGTTTCTAATTTTTGTTTCACGATTGCCACATGTTTTAACTATGACGTCATCAACATTTTTTTTAAATAGCAACCTGTACTTTTTATGGCACGACCAGTTAGTGCTTTTTAATAACTATACAGCCATGTAAAAATATCATACATTTGCATAATTAGAATTTCAAGAACAATCACGATAAACATTTATTTTTACCACTGGCAACATTTTTCATCAGGTACACTTATTGCAAGATAAAAGACAATAGCAGGTCCACAAATTATTAAAATAGTTTCAAATCATATTTAACATATATTTAAGAAAGCAAATGTTCAAATTGTTCGCCATTCACTATCTGACAGTGGGCAATACGATCAGAAAATCCTCGAACTGCATTTTGAACTCTAGTAGGTGATGTTGCTCGTATGTGCTCGCGGATACGAATTTTTAGATTTTCCAAATTGTTGTAACTAAAAAACATGTCAATCGAAAAAAAATTAAAAACCTCAAATTGTGGCAAATAACTTGATAGAATATTTTTGTTAGAAACTTTTTTTCGTAAAGTTATTATTTAAGGCTGTAGCATCGATGTTCCTTACCTTTTATTTAGCCTGTACATATTCCTGTGTTATACGAACCTTGATTTATATAATCTAATAGAAAATTAACTTATTTAGATAACTTAAAGCTATTTTATGCTGTAAACCTCAAAAATAATTTGTTAAAACCAAGTAAAGGTCATGTTCAATTAGTGTTTGTCACCTCCGTTGATTTTGTTTGGGTTGATCTGGTGTCTAGCCTTCGAATTCAATTGAAGAGGTATTTATAAAACTTGACTGTGCATTTTTCATCTAGAAAACAACAAGATATGAGATTTGTGTATAATGTACGATAACTGTCAACTAACATGTAATTTTGGAGGAAAATGTACCTTTCAATTGCATGTCTCTGTGAGTAATATTTGGATATAGGTGTGAAGAACATGATTTTGATGATCATGAATTGTAATATTATTAATTTAAGGTGATTTATGTTTAAAATGAATATGAATTTTGGTAACAAAAAATAATTGATCGGCCGTGCGAGCTAGTTTCAAAATTATAGACAATAATTTATAGTAACATCCTTCAAGATAGAAAATTAACGAATTGTTAAAATATAACAATTTAAAGCGAAGCTTTGGGGCTGCCCAAGTCATATTGAGAATTAAGTACGGTGTGTTGCAGCACAAGGTTTTATTTCGCTGTATCAGAGGTATCTAGGATTCCATTCATCACACTAACCGTACCGTATGTAACAATTTGTACTATTTAGTCAACGATTTACATAGGAACGTGGTGAGTTAATTTAAGTATTTTACGTGAAATGTCTAAATAAAAAAATTGAAAGGAATAGGGAATATCATAAATACCGATAATATATTAGAATCTATATTTACAATTTATACATTAAATTGTTTGCGAAATTTACAATGGTGTGCCAACTTTACAAAATCAGCAAGATGCAAATGATTGTAAATAATTTAAGGCCTGGACAAGAATTGAGTTTAGTGGAGTTATATATTTCACTGTCCACTTAAATATAACACATCTGGTACACGAAAAGAATATTTCATTTTATAGTATACATATATACATTCTTGTTGCAATTACTTTGAAGTTAAATTTCAATAAAACCCCGTATAATATATTATTTCTCTCCGGGTGTCACCCGGGCTATAAAATTCCCTAACTCACTGATGTAGCTCTGTTGGATAAGTTATGTATTTTAGAACTAGCTTCGAGGAGTGTTCAAAATTAAAAAGGCTATTACAATACTGCAACAATGAAAACTATATTACTTTTCAATGTAGTTCCCCTACCTAGCGATGCATTTGTGGCACCGATCTAAGAGCTTTCTGTAACATTCCTGAAAGAAGTCTTTGTGTCGCGTGCATATCCAGTTTTGAACAGCTGCTATAACGCCGTTATTTGATTGAAATCTTTTTCCGTTTAACAATGTTTTCAGTTGGACAAACAAATAAAAAATCGAAGGGTTTACGATCAGGGCTTCATGCGGAAGAATGCACCACTGAAGTTTCAGTTGTTCTTGCAGCAACATGTGGGCGAGCATTATCTTGGAGAAATCTAGCAGAAACTTATCTTCTCTTCTTTTGGTTCTGATTAGCTGCTCAAATTATCACGTGTCGAATAATAAACTACTCAAAAATGACTGAGGATTTTGTAATATAAAGCATCCAGTATATGTTTGTATTTGGCGACTAATGGTCATCTATTACTGCTACTTAGAGCAAGCGGCAATGTTCGATGTTAAAACACAAAAAACAATCAAATCCAGTTGCAATTGTTTAACCGTAATAGTGTCAAGTTGAGTTTGTGTGTTTGATTGTATAATCTTTCCTGTTTTCTTTTATGTTCATTGTTTTTTATTCGTGTGCTACATTTGTGCTCTTTAATGATAAATAACAATGCAGAGAAACCATTTAACAATAGACCAACAAAATTTAGCCGTTGCTATGCACCAAAGAGGAGATCGCCAGGTCTACATTGCTGATATGTTAGGAACCACGCAGAGCGTAATTTCACGTTCCTTTTCGCGCCTTAGAGAAACAGGTACGATTGCAAGACGGCCTGGAAGTGAATCTTTTCGCTTCACAACACCTCGTGAGAATCGACTTCTGGTAATTAATACAAGAATGCACCCCTTTTCAACTGCTCGACATCTACAGAAAGGGCTCCAGAATGCCACAGGAAATACAGTCTCTGGCCAATCTGTGAGAAATCGATTGTTTGTGGTAGGACTTACCTCATACCGCCCCCTGAGATGTCCTGCAAGAACTGTGGCTTAACGAAGACACCGGGTGGAATGATCAAGACGTAGGCTTCAAGAAGCGACACCATGGGATGATATACTGTTTTTGGACCGGTCTAGATATTGTCTCAGCAATGATAGCCGGCGTCAAACAGTATATCGTAGTGCCGGACGTCGTACCTTACCTCAGTATACCCAACCAGGTTGCCATTGGTGGCGGTGGTCTTATGGTATGGGCTGGAATTTCTTTAGGGTTGCGTACTGACCTCCATATCTGTGATGGTATACTCACGGGCCAACGTTATGCCCAAGAGATCAATTTGGACTATATTCTGAACCGTCGCAACGCTGTTGGACGGGAATGTTTTGTTTTTCTTGACGACAACGCAAGGCCGCATCGTGCTCGGGTTGTTTTAGAGATGCTTCGAGATGAGGAAATAAACCATTTTGCTCTTCCTCTGCTATCGCCAGACCTCAACCCCATCGAGCATGCATGGGACCTTTTGCAGAAACAGCTGAATCATCATAATCCAAGGCCTAATACTGTTCAATAGCTGAGGGGTGTATTGGCGGTGCTGTGGCATCAAATTTCACATGAACATATTGAGAGTATGCCAGCAAGGTGCAGAGCAGTTATTACTGCCAGAAGAGGTGCCACGCGGTATTAAAATTTAATAAATTTAAGTTAAGTGAAAGGAAACAGTATCGATTTTCATTATAATATTGTTAAATTTCTTCTTTAAACGCACCTTTGTTGTATTTTTCATGTTCATTACTAAAAAGACGTTACATTTTGTTGTTCTGGTAGTTTTTTTATTATAAATGCAATTGCTGTTGCATTTAAGTGTCTTACACTGCAATATTCCTATTCATTTTTGAGCCGTTTAGTCTGAATTAATTCTATGACATTCTGTAAAGAAATCAACAAGGAGCACACCTGGAATTTCTCAAGAAATATTGCCATCACTTTACCGGCTGGCAACACAGTTTTTGCTTTCTTTGCCTTCGTGACCCGTAACCCCTCTGCATGTTTCCGCGTTTTGATTCAAAAATACAATAATGTACCCAGGTGTCGTAAATTGTTACAATTATTGTTTATTGTCATTAGGTTTTTTACTATCTACTTTACATCAAATTCTGAAGTTTCAGGCTTCCGCGGTTTGCAAAGGAGCAACAATCCATACATAATACTCATTAACGATTCTCTTCCAGTTCCTTATATATTCTTTTATGTATGATTTTTAAAAATATTTTCAGTGTATGACTCATCAATGTTATTGTACGGTAGTCAGCGCAATTTCTGGCATTTGCTTTCTTAGGAAGTGTCACAAAAGTTGATAGTAGCCATTCGTCAGGTATTACTCCGCTCGAATATATTTCGTTGTGTAAGTCTACTAATATACGTAGCTGATCTTCTTCTATATGTTTGAGAGCTTCAGCAGGTAATTCATCTCGTCCACATGTTTTTCCAGTTTTCGTTGTTTTTATGGCATATAAGACTTCTTCTTTCGTTATATTTGGTCCTTCATCTCCTTGCGTGTTCCCAATGTTGTTGTTTCCTTTGCTTTCGTCTTTAAAATGTTTTTTCACATATTCTTCCCTTATCTTTAAGTTTTCCTCTATTTCTAGTATTAATTTACCGCTTTCGTTTATGAGAATATTTTGCTGTCTGTGTTTTTGTGTAGCTGTAATCTCTTTGATGTTTTGGTGGATGTTGGTCACGGCCATGGTCATGTTTTGCCTGTAATTCTTTAATTTCTTCACATTTTCCTTTAAAGAACTCTTCCTTCGCCACTTTAATTTTGGTTCTTATTTCTCTTTATTTTTCTTTGTATTTATCATGCTTCCTTTTATAGCTTCTTCTTCAATTAGTTAGTTGAAGGATTTCGTCTGTCAACCATTGTTGTTTTCTTCTGGTTTTCTCCTTGTTTAATATTATTCTGGTTGGTCCCATTATTGCCGATTTAAATCGTTACCATTTTCCATTTATATGTATTTAGTTTCTGTCTTCTTGTGACCCGATCTTTACGATATTATCGTTAATTTCTTTTGGAAGTCTCTAGTCTCTGGATTTTGTATTTTGTTGATATCAATTTGGTTTTGGTTTGCTTTGTTGTTTATCTTTTTAGTTTGATGTTTACTTTAGCGATTATGATTCTAATTAGCATCAGCTCCTAGGTATGCTTTAACCGAATTACTGTATCGCTCATTTATGAGAATGTAGTCTATCTGGTTCTGGTGGTCTTCGTTTTGGGAATCTGTATATCGTATTCGTTATTATCATCTCCCGTTTCTCTCCCTAAGTCGATATTCTCCTACATGCTTTCCACATTGTCTCTTACCGATTTTTAAATTGAAATCACCCATAAGCATCGTGATATCTCTTGGTGTAGTTGATTGTAATATGATTGGAATGGCATCAGAAACCCAAATTAATGTCAAGAGAGTTATGTGAATATACCTGCATCATTTCGAAGTTTTTTTAGGAAGAGCTTTTCAAACGCCTTGCTCCTCAAGGGCAAAAGACTAATAGATCGGTAAGAAGTCACATTCTCTGGTTCTTTCCTAGGCTTTTGTACCATTAGGATATGTGTGTACTTCTACATAATTGGATAGTACGAAATACTTCACATGCCATTATAAATTGTTGTTGGAAGTATTATGGCTTTTCTAGGTAGCATCTTTAGGATTTTTCCTGTTATCAGATCAAATCCCGGTGCTTTATGTTAATTTAACTTGAGTAGCTCAAACTGGACCCCCCTGGTGAAAAGGATTAAAGGCATTTAATAAATGCTTTGCGAATGTATTTGATTTTTATTTATTAGATCCTGTTCATTGTCCGTTGTTTTCCGTAATGTGAGGTTTCTTGAATTTCTTGGTAGCTCCCCGATTTTCTTGCTTTCTATTTGTAATATATTCGGCGCAGCTATCACTTTGTACCTCCCGAAGCACTCTAGGGAGTCGTATTATACCATTATAGATTAATTTATTGATCGAAATTTTTTAGAGACGAGGGAATTCGTGTAGAAATTGGGCCTCATGTACGGCCAGTTGCAACTTCCAACAACAATGAAGAACTTATGTCGAATTGTTTGCAATTTACTTCTTCTTTGCTGCAGCAATATGAGAAAAGAGGAGCTCAATTTTTAAATTCAATTATGATAGTTGACCGCGGAGAAACGACGGACTGAAAAAGATGGCGAAGAACTCATAATGTTACTGCTAAAAAACCTGACTGTTGGAAAGACACTGATCGCTCTACTGTGCTCGGTATCTTGTAAGAATTTTAGTCGATTTTACGTCTTTATTCGAAAAAATTTGATTATTATGCGTATTTTGGAAACTTTTCGTATTTTGGTGTTAATGCAAATTGTGGGCAGTAAGTTCATGCTTAACCAGAGCGTTTCTCTCGTTTTTTGTCTTTATGGTTTTTTATCCCTTTGTCACTTTGTTCATTGTTTTTTGATCTATTTGGAGGAAAATAGAGTAGAGGTACAACTTTGAAATTTGAGATAAACTTTGAAAGTTTAGTAATAAATCAAAATCACAAACTAAAACCAATTAATAATACAATGCATGAAAACTTTAGACGAGCGATACAAGAGTTCCATTTTGAGCAAGACATGAACTTTTAAAAATTAAATTTCCAATAAAAAATAATTTATTACGCTTCTGCACATAAATTATTTCGCTATATCATTACACCGCACAGCCTGCTTTGCATAAAATTTAAAAAAATGTGTTTCCCAATAATTAACCATTAATTATGCAGTTATACAAGCTCTAGGCTCACTAATAATTGCCAAGATAATGCAGCTTTTAGTAACCTGATAATATTCCACATAAAATCGTGACAAAGCCTCAAGTAACAAATTAATGAAATTATGAATTATGAAAATGATCGCCGCCGTCAATACAAGCGACCGGCGAAATTTTCTCCTTTCCCTTGGGCCAAACACTCGAGTTATTTGTCGGGTCTACTTGCTCTACACTGTTTACTAAAAACTCATGAAAGTTAACTTTTCAATAAAATTAAGTGGGTACATAAAATTTCCCCGCAAAAAACTGCTTGTTTAAAAGCTAAACCTAATATGTAAAAGCAAGAAGAAGTGCTTTCTTTACTTTTTTTTTTAAATCTATTATCTAAATAGATATACAGGGTGATCCAACAGAGCGAGAACGAGCTATTGTGCCTTAATCATAAGATTACCCTAATATTTTAATAAGCAAAGTTGTTCACAACCGCAAGCTGCACATTTTAACAATATTTTTGATGTTACATGGTGCTCCATAAGAAAGATCCAGGCTAGTTTCATATTGTTTTAAGAAACACATTCTGTATGTTTACATTTTTCAATTCCCTATGAATAAAGGACAATGTAAGATTGTGAGAGTGTAAAACCAATTGTTTCAGCATTATTAAATTGTTTAAACAAATGTTTAAAAAAATGGTTGCTTTATTTTCTTGTAATGATTGATGACAATCAGAAACAACTTGCAGAATAAAATTTACTTTCAAAAATTCACCTTGTCATTTACATTACAAAACACCATGGTTCAACCGAGATATCAAACCATTCGCTGAGGTAAAGCGCCTAGTTTAGTTGAGATATACCTCAATCTCTAACACATGCCAAGATGAACGCCAAAACTATGTACAGACAAGAAACGAAGTAAATGCGAACATAAGATAAATCAAAGTAGACTACTGGACTGTCTTTGCTAAAGGTATGGAAAGCGATCTATAAGGAGCACAGCGGAAGGTATGGAAAATCCTAAGAGGAAGAAAACAGAATATAAATGAATTCCAATAAATCAATGTAATTCAAAGTGACCAGGGATAAGACTATTTCAAAAAACTTTAACTTAACGCAGACGAATTAGAAGTTGAAGTCGAAGAAGAAACCCAAGAAGACGAAGATGAAGCCGAAGACACTATTACGTTAAAGGAACATCAGTCATTAAGAGACTTAGAAATAGGAAGGCGTCAAATGAAGAAGGTATAATAAATGAATTAATAAAGTTAGGAGAAGATACACTGGTGCAGGAAACAACAGCATTGTTTCAAAAAAATATCACACAGCAAAATACCGCCCGATTGAAAAAATAGCACCAGGATTCCGATATTTAAAAAGGGTGATAGAAGAGAACCGGAAATTATAGAGGAATAACCTTGGCAGTGTGGTGGTAGCTTAGTTAGTAGAGCGCTCGCTTTCTGCGTAAAACGTCGATTCTAGCTTGGGTTCAAAACCTAAGCATTACTATACAGATTTATAAAAATCTTATCTGCAACCCACAACACACAATTTCCCAATCCGGCTTGCCACGGTGGGATCTTAATGCTAAAAGCCTTCTCTGGAGTTGCTCTCTTCCGGATTCGACGTTAAACTGTAGGTCCTCCGTGTTTCTACCCTAGTGCGGAGGAGAAACACGTGGTAGATAAGAGACCGATGCGCAGCGGTGAGACAGGAAGGCTGTCAATGATAATGAACCCTGTTAGAATCGGCAATGAAATTGTTTACCAGCATACTCAAAGATGAAATAAATAAACACATAATAATAATGGAAGAACAACAAGAATTCCGGCAAAATAAATCAACTTCAGACGCCATATTGATATTGAGGTAGATAAGAAAAAATTTTTAGAATTTCAGATGCCTGCATTTCTTTGTTTCATAGACTTGACTAAAGCTTTTGACAGAGTAAAGCTGAAAGACATAGTATCCATCCTACAAGATTTAAGCATTTCCCAACCAACATAATATGCATAATCCGAGAACGTAACACCGAAAACTTTACCAAGATAAAATATATTAACGAATTCACAAAAAACATAAAGATAGGAACAGGAATACAACAAAGGGGATAGTTTAAGGTTCTCTACTTTTCTGCGTGTTAATGGATACAGTAATTGAATAACTTAAATAGTAAATGAAGGCTACAGAACGGGTGCCGAAAAAATTAACGGAATTGGATATGCAGACACTTGCAGAAACTGAAGATAAATTACAAAGACTAAATGCCTTACGACCGCAAAAGAACAATTGCGTTGCACATTGGAAGTAAACGGCAAAATAATAGAACAGGTAATCGAATTCCCCTATTTAGGTGTGTTAATAACTAGTTACGGGGATATACAAGAGGAAGCAAAGAAAAAAGCGAATAAAGCAGCTGCTGTATCAGGCGCATTGAGGGATGTAGTATAGTAGAGAAACACAAGCAGGAACATAGAGAGCAAAACAAAAATATTAAAGCGTGTGTTAGGCCGATATTAACCCACAGCATTGAAACAAGAGGGGGCACACAAAAAACAAAACAAATATTAAGGACAAATGAAGGTCAAGTAGAGGAGGTAGTGAGATGGGAAAGAAGAAGAAGAAGAAAGCAATGAAGGGAACATGTTCAGCGAATGGGAGAAGATAGTATCGCCAAAATATGCATGACCAATATCCTACATGGAAATATACCAAGAGGAAGACCTTCAAAAAGGTGTCCCTATAAAGCAGGGGTGGCAGACCGGCAGCCCGCCAAGCATTAGTCTGCGGTCCGCGAGCTTTCCCCACGGACACAAAATTTTACTGAAGTCGTAGATTAAAGCATAGACACAAAAGGAGTGCTATAGTAGGTATCCTTTTGGCGGTGGGGGCGTGGTGTCGTTTGAACAGTATACACAAAATACCGCCGCCGTACGGCGGGGCGGTGGTCTTCGTGATCTATGTATCGCGCCGCCGACCTGACAACGATCAGAAGCAGCAGGAACATCCGAGAACTAGGCGGCCCAGATATATAAAAGGTGCGCATAGCAGTTCCCCGTCATTTGTTAGTTACACTTACGAGTAAATAAAGTTTGCAATATCTAATACAAAAATGGATGCTTGTATGTATGTAGTTCATAACATTTGGTCTGCGATCCGGCAGGCATACTTATTTTTAAATTTGGCCTACCACCCACCTCTGATATAAAGCACAATACCTCTGGTGACCTTTCATTGAACATACACATATTCTAAAACTTCTAAAATAAGAACATTTATTGAATGTATTGCAAAGCACGTCTTAATGTAAACGAAAATTGTGGTTGCATAATTGTTGAGAAAACATTAAGCATTGTATTAAAATTTATACATATTTGATTTCCTTTAAATTTTAAAGCTAATTAGAAAATAATATACAGGCTATTCCATTTAAGTAATGATGTATATTTTGAAAACCGATCACCTTGTACGAGGCGCCGCGCCGAGTCGTGATTTAATGGCTAAGGGATACTAATTGTTTAAGCAAATCATAACTAATTATCTGAATTCATTATATCAGGTTACACTTCCAAACTTCTTTAAATGTTTGTCTATACAGGAGAAAAACGCAGAACCTCCGAGATTTAAACAGTCACGCGCCTTTCATTATTTTATCGCCCATTTATAGAAAATTTAAAAATCTAAAACTACAAAACGTGTAATATAAGCTTTGTGCAGGGCAGCCTGTAGACAGAAAACATTTTTATAATGTGCCGCTTACGGTTCTGGGATGTTTCACCATTTAATTTCCGCATTGACGCTGCGCTACTGGTGTTATGTGAATATCAACTAAAGGCATCATATACTAGTTCGCAATTTTATCAATAGAGGGTAGTCAAACGAACATCAAACAGCTCTTGGTTTCTGCGTTTCTGTTTTTGTTAGTCGTTATGGAGCAACGAGTAAGTATTAAATTTTCCATTAAGTTAGGGAAAATCTTAACAGAAAACTATAAAAAAGTGGAAATTGTGTACAGTTGCAGCAGCATAAACCTTAAGACTTAAGTGATACTAGTGTACCCGAATGTTTTCATTCATTGTGAGCTTTTGTAGGCCCTGTACGCCCATCGCTTTGGTGTGAGGCAAGGCTAAGTTAGTTTGTGCAATGCACAACAGGGCTCGACTCTGCGGGCTACCGTATTGGTGCGTAACTTTGCTTAACCTTCCTGTGTGGGGTGTATTTTTGCGTATATCTAGTGCGATCGTAACACGAGGAGTGCCATTAATTTGATCCCCAATGGCAAAGGGAGACCGGGACCCAGTACCGATCACCCAGGGAATTCGAAAAATTTCTGACTCTGGACTATTGTATCCAAAGCTTGGCTCTCTTACCACTGTGCTATCCTCGCCCCTAAACCGAATGTTTTAAACGTAACAAATATACACATAGGATGATCATTCGAAACGCAGATTTGGTCGGAAGACTTCGAGAAATTGTGACAGAAATTCGTCGAATAACGCTATGATAGATAATAAATAAAACACCTTGTCATCCCCACGAAATATATATTGTAAATTAAACCATTAGATTAAGATGATGATCTTAATCTAATGGTTTAATTTACAATATATATTTCGTGGGGATGACAAGGTGTTTTATTTATTATAAATTCCACCCCATTAAAAGTAATGGACATCAATCGGATGCTATGATAGATGTCAGATGAATTGAACATCAATAAGGAGACTATTCTACAAATATTACATGAAGATTTGTGCAAATTTCGTCCCGCACAATGGGATGCGCAAACACCGAGAGTACTTACATCGTGCGAAGCCTTCGTTCAGATTTGCGGTGACAATGGAAATTTTCTTATCAGCAGTGTCTCTGATGATGACTCATGTATATTTCAGTACATCCCTGAGATGAAACGTCAGAGCATGCATCTATTGGAAAATTATTAGCAGGACCCAAATAGTTTAGTTTGCAAAAAAACATGCTGATTACTTTCTTCAATAAACAGGATGTGATCCATATAGAATTTGTGCCTGAAGAACTAACAGCAAATATTATATTTTACGTTGAAGCGATGAAGACATTAGTTGATGCTTGTGGCACTTGATGCATCTACCCATTCTGCACTAATTGTAGCAACATTGTTTTATCTTCCCTAAGGTTAAAACTGTTCTGTAAGGGAAATGATTTCAGAACGTAGAAAACATTAAGAAAAAGAAACTGCGAAATTGAAAGCAGTTTTTGCCGACTGTTTTCAAAAACGCTGCAATAAGTGTATTAAAGTAAATGGACATTATTTTTAGTGTAAAATATTTTTCGTGTTACTTGAATTGTCATTCTCTTTAGTCTGTCAAAATTAAAACTGCCAAACCTCGTAAAACTAATACAAGTTTATGATTTACATTGATTTTCGTTGATATTGATAAGGCCAAAAAAACTCATGTTATTAACATTTTTATCGTTAACTGAAAGCAGTGATTAAGAGTCATTAATTTCTACAATTTTGATATTTCTAGAAACTTCTCAACAAGTGTTTATTAAGCATGAACTGTGATGTACGTGAGAGATATATCTGAGAGCCAAACTGACTTAACAGTGTAGTTGAAGAATGTTAGCTAGTGTCTAATTACTATTAATCAATGGCTAAGTCCGTCTCATGGCACGACCGATCAAATTATAACTCTGCGGTAAAATGTCCGTTGGCTAAAATAACCATAACCTTAGTAAACAGTGCGTTTACACTTCCATTATTATTTATCGCAGGCAGGAAAAAAATCAAATCAACCGTAATGTGTTTAGCGAGTCACGATTATCATCACATTCTCTTTTTTTCGAGATTTATTGTTTCATAGCCTGGCAGCAAGGAAAGTACCTTTCTCGGCTCGGTAACTCTGAAATGGAAATTGAGGAACTTCGCCGTATGTGAGAAAAGTCGTTGGAGTTGCGAGTTATTCCGACATTTAATCGTCAAAACGTGAGAAAAACTGGTCCCGAAAAATTATGGCCCCAAATCAAATTGTCGGAATTTATTAGGAGCTTATTGCTTGAAGGCTTAATCAGTGAGTCTATTTCTAGCGAAAGACGTTAGAAATACCTACCAGAAGAGATTGGAATTGATGATTTGTTTAGTAACCATAAGATGATTAGACAATTTACTTTTTTCATCGCTGCCATTAGCTCTTCCTATTCGTCGCAGAAATTTAAAGAAAAGAGAGATGTTCCCAGTGTTGTATACAAAATGTTAGTTTTTTCACTCTTCAGAAAGGAAATGCGTTATTACAAGAAAATTAGGTCTAAAAATTAATTTTTTAAGAAAATTATGATGCTCTTTGTCGCCGTTAGCAGAAATTAACAACTATGACGCATGCATTTTAATGATCATAATTTAACACTTAAGGAAGCATTAAGGATTAAGATTAAGGATTTTTAGCTTTCAGGCTCTTGAATGAAACGTTGCGTGTTTGGTACATTAAATTTCCGTACCGATTTAGCAAAACACGTGTTATTTTGTGGAATTTAGTTTTTGCTTCCGTATTTGTACGTACATCAACTCCGAAAAGTCTACTCATGTTAACAATAGAAATTATGCTTGTTTCCTTTACTACCTTCCCAGAAAGTTATATATTGTGATAGACAGTAATGATATTTCAGATAGACAATATTCTAAAGTGAAAATCTAATAATGGTGTGGGTGTTTAAATAGATAGATCAGCATATGGTTGGTTAGATCGTAAATATCGTGTAGTTCGAAATACCCTGTAGAATTTTATTTATTTATATTTATATTTGTGGCTTTGTAATTAAAAATTAAGTTTTATTTGTTTAAGATTAACAACTGTAAATAAAGAGGAGGTCATCACGCCCTCCCGACAGCCAAAGGATTGAGAGCCTATAAATTACTTTTTAGTAGGTAAAGAGCCAAATTTCATTGAAATCGTTTGGCACCAATTAACTTATGATTCAGTAAACTCTTCCTTATGGATGTCTCCTAAATCTTCG